>VDFB02040109.1:0-21314 GCA_007258455.2 Sequoia sempervirens | reverse complement strand
CAATTCATTCATCTAGCTTAAGGTAGATCAAGGAAGCCTTTTGTTCTAGACTCTCACATGACCTAGAGTCCCTGAGTAGTCAGTCCCCCTCCTCTATAATTAGATCACCAAAAGATCTGTATATACTAAAGATTATACAGTTTGAGTGAAAACTTGATAGAATTTAGAGCTCAATTTATATAGAAAAATAAAAAAGATATAGTGAGTATTTACAAGTAATATGCTTAGACCCCATATACATAATAAATTTTGAGACCAGCTAACATAGAGAATCGGCCAAAACATGATATGCAGGTATTTAGTTGTCAAAGGGTAGGCTCATGCTCTCACTACATGAATCTATATCTTTCTAGTTCGCAAGGGTCTCAATCGTGTCGAATTCTTCATTTGAAAAAACTTCTTCAATTTCATAGTTTTCATTAGTGTGAAGCCTAGGATTTTGGTTCCTTTGTTGTTTTTTCCCTTTTCATCCTTCTCATTAAGCTCTTTTTGTAAGGCCATGCCTTCATGAAGAGTGGTAGGTTGGACCGTCCATGCTACCATGAATGATCATATTTAACCTCCTGATGAACAAGCACAACCCCATCTCTTAGAAACTTCAAGAACTTGTGGGCTCTAAGATTTCCGTGGAAGCAACAACTTGCATAGAAACATTAAAAAATATGAGTCTTTTAGAAGACTCAGTGAGTTCCCTCTGTGTCCCATTAAATCTGTCATCATTTTTTTCCCTCCAAATACACCACAATATTTCAGTAGAAAGAGAAAACCAAAAGCATTGCAATTCTTTATTTATTTTTAAATTAATTCCCATTAGAATTTCCTTCCAAACTATTTACCAATTCTCCCTATAGAATATTTGCTCATTACAAAATAATTTCCAAATTTTAGCACTAACTCATTTGACTACAAAATCTGACAAAAATGTCCGACGAAATATGTATAATTTGGTGTATCATCGGGTGCTTGTAAAATTTGATGTGTAATTTTGAATTTTTTGAAAGTTTATCCCTGATGTTTGTCAAAATTTTGACGAACCTGGGGTTCGTCGAAATGTCGACTATCAGTTTCGTCAAAATTTTGACAAACATGAAAAATAGAAAAAAATCAAATTGTGGCCGACATAAAGAAAAATGAGTTTGTTGATTTATTGTGACAGTGTTTTGCTCTACTTGAGACAGTTTGTGGAGAACTAAGGACGATTTTCTTGGGAAAAATTAGAAAAAATTCATGAAGATATCGTCAGGTTGAGGGTAGTCATTGTCTTTTTGCAGAATTCAATTGTGAAGTCAGATTTGTAGTTCCAAGTTTGAAAATCAAATTTTAAAGCAACTTCTCATTAGATTTCATTTTTAGAGGTTTAGGGTTTTGAGAATTTCATGTCCATATTTTGTTGTGTGCAATCACCAAAAGATCACAACTAAGGAACATATTCTTGTGACTATAATTATGTGATCCATAACTCTATTGGTCATGTGGCATAGTTGTGCTATAACAAATATAGGATGCATTCATGTGTGACCCAAGTTTAATGTGGCTATATTGTGATAAAAATGGAGGCACTCATATAATGTAGTTAATTCAGGTTGTATAATGTAGGTGTCAATCATCATTGGGTGAATTCAGGTTGTCTCAAGTTTAACAGGTTGCGATATAATTATAGCATGATCCAAGAGTGATTACCTTTTGTTGCAATAAAGAGCCTATAACTCTGGTTGATATGCAGAGTGGTTGTGTTATATTAATTATGTAGTACATTCAAGCACAACCCATGTTTAATAGGCTATTCTAGAGAGTGATCAAGATTTTCTAAACCTTATGAATGTTACTTAAAAGTGTATAGCTTAAACTACAAACCAAGTTTGTTACATACTTGAATGCAATCTTGGGTTACCACAAACTATAATAATGTGATCCTCAAGCACAACCATTATGAGCATAGCAAGACCCATATATATAGGATACATTTCCGGGATTAGGCTTACATGCCTTAATGATCAAACACAAGCTTCCTAATAACACCTAGATACAATCCAAGATCATACCACAACTTTGTCAAGACACCACTTTTCCTGGACCCAAGATTTCAAAGGTTTTAATACCAACGTAAAACATTGGTAAGAGATGATTAGGTACAAACCCTTGGCCTCCATAGAAACATAAACTATAACTATAGCGATTAGTAGGCTGGTAATACTCAAAAAAGATTGAGACATTGTAGGTAATAACAAAATCTTGCAATCTAAAGATTTTAGCCAATAACAAGCACACTATGTAGCTTAGTGACATTTGTAAATGCAATCTACGGTAAGAAGAATGACAGTCACTTGAGATATGATAGTCAAAAATAGGCTGAGCAGTGACAAGATAATGAAGCTCAAACCTTGCATAGTAAAGTGGAGATTTTAACAGTGAGTTTCCTTACCCTCTTGCTGACCTTAAGGATTTTTCAAATGTTTTTGGTAGTGTTAGAGAAGGAAAATGCAATCAAGGAATGATTGTCCAAATGAAGTAACAGTGGTAATCATAGGTTCAATGTTTCTTCTTAGCCATTAATGTATAATGGAGGTAGTGGATTGCATGTTTGAGCAATGTTTTGAGACTCATCAAAGATGGGAGAATAGTGAATAAAACCTTGTGGACTGTGAAGTAGTGTCAATAAGGTTGGAAGGATATTAAAACTAATACCATGAAACAATGAGTCCCCCTATATTTAAGTAGGTGAATTATAGGGCATAAAGGCTTGATTTTATAGAAGGATGCCTATGAAAGGAATCTTCAAGATAGTGAAAGATTTCTGTTTGAGATTGCAGTTGAGGGTGCAACAATTCAATCTTAAAGGAAGTTAGCAAGCAAAGAATGCGAAGAAATCAAATCGCATTACCAACAAACACCACAATGTTATTCTGCATAATGCCTTGAGTTTGAAGAAAAAAATCTCATTGTATCTTCATGATGAAAGGAAAATCTTAATGTTCAATCATCGGGCAACCATGATTTGAAAACATGCTATTGTGCTTATGGAGGCAACATTTAAGCAAGAAATGAGTGGTGGTTTGGAATAATGGCAGGTATGAAGGATTTGCTTTATATGCATACTATGCAGTCTAGCTTAAGACACTGTTCTTAGAAGAGATTGAAGGTGGATTATGGAACTCAAGGGTTACCATGAAAAGGATTATAACAAAGAATGAGATCTATTTAAAAGCCACAGTCATGAAGATATTAAAGATGTCACATGCAAAACCTAGTAGCCGAGTAATGAATACAGTGCCAAAGAGGATAGTGTGCTGGGCAGATTTAGGAGATCTCCACATTATCTAATTATAGGGAAATGCATCATTTATTTATTTTTTTAATTAAAAAAAATCATTCTAAACCCTATATAGGATACATTGATACTTCAAAAGCCTCTGAAGGAATTTGAGATTATGCAAATATATGTCAAGTAAATACCTAGATTACAAATAGTAGCTAGAATAATGTAAGATTTGTTGAGCAAAGCAGGAATGAGATAGCAGCAATGAATCCTATGCCTCCTTTCACGCACATCTCCTCACCGTTCTCTATCATTATTTACGGAAACACTTCTCCATTTTGGCAGTCTATGCTTGAAAATAATGTTTTGACGAAGGTTTTAGAGTATGTTTATTAAAATGAAAACTCCATTCTGGTGGGCTATGCCTAAAAATAAGATTTTGAAAAAAGTTTTAGGGTATGTTTATTAAAGTTTTAGAGTATTTTGGCGGGCTATATTCTTGATTCCTTAAATTATTTATTCAAATGGATTGTGACAAAATAAATGACTAACTATTTAGTCATATTTATTTGTGTGACTAAATAATTTTTAATCAACAACCAAACTAGTAATTTATTTCCTCATTTATAGCTGAGTTGCAAAAAATTAGCAGAATTTAGTCATTTTTAGTTGTTGTGACTAAAAGTTTTAGTCACCTAGTCATTTATTTTCCAAATTCTACTAGTATGTGTTTCCTTGTGCAATTAGAGCTCTCTCAATGTTGAGGGCCCTAGGGATAAGCTCATCATAAGAAGTGACACATTGCATCTTTAACTAAAAGGATAAATTCATATTGACATTAGCAATGATGATTATGATTTGTTGCTCCTTAGGAATGGGTCACTTGCTCTTACTAGCTCGCTACCTCTATTGTTGTAGGAAGTTTGCGATCAAGTTCAATATTCTGATTTTAGGAGTCTTAACAGTTGGAAATCATAGTAAAATCAGAATTTAATAAGTTTTGGAATTAGCATTTTAAAGTGTTTTTGGGGTCATTAACTTCAAACTATCTTCTCTTTTGCAGGGGTGGTTGCATGCCAAATTTTTTTGGTGTAAAATATCAAAATTATTAGATTTTGTTACATGTCTATGAATAAAAATTATTGGACTGTGAGTTTGATATTTTTTGAAGATCTAAATAGTCAAGCTTGGTAAAGAAAAATCATGTTAGAAAATATTAGTCTAGAACAAAATGAAGAGACACTTGATAGATTGTGGGCTAGATTGAAAAGAAAGGGTGATGGGAAATGTTATTGTCCTTGCAATAATTGCAAGGGCTTAAAGACAAGATAATTTTTAATCACAACAGCTGAGAAACATTGTAGGCAGCATGGTCACATTGAAGGGGGGCATGATTATCGTCCATTGGTAAGTTGTTCATTATATGTGTTTATATTGATTGAATTTGTAAATGTTTATATCGTTTTAACATTTTATATATATATATATAATCACTTGATCATAATCATGGTTTATTTGTGTCTATCATTATTATAAAGGTGGGGCACCCTAGGGCATATGATATGGATTATCACAACCCGGAGAATGTGGTTTTGCAAGTGGACGAACATGGAGCTATGAATATCGAAGATGAAGTTAATGATCCTATGGAAGAAGATTCATGATCATGTGCTAGAAAACACTATCGAAGATGATGGTACGAATACATTGATCCATGACACATTTAGTGGCAGAGCTGATCATGATGATCAAGATGACTTTGATGATGTTCATGATTTACGTATACTTGAGAAGGCATTCAAGCCCCTTTATGAAGGCTCCCAAACAACTCTTCTCTATGTTGTATTGTTGTTGTTGAACTTGAAGGTTATGAATGGTTTATAAAACATAGAAATCTCACGGATGTTAAAGTATGTCATATATGTCATCTTTTTTCATCTATTTTAATTATTGTTAGTTCATCACTAGTAAATAAAGGATGAAATATGTACCATTAATATTCTTTATATTAACAAATTATTTGTTGTTGTAGATTGATTGGTGCATTTTTGCTACCACCATCAAATATTTTACCTCGCTCATACTGAGATTTATCTGCCATTATGAAAGATATCGGAATGGAGTATCAAGCAATAGATGCATGTCGCATGTCCCAATGATCATATTATATATCATAAACAATAGGAATTTGCAACAGAATGCCCATAATGTCATATCAGTAGATATCGAATAGGTCAACTAACAAAAAAGGTGCCTCACAAGGTTTTTCGTTATATTCCCATTATTCCACATATGCAACGATTATTTAGGTGTGAAAGCCTAGAAAATTTATAGATTACCATGCACGGAATAGAAGTGGCGATGACATTCTTTGAATGCTTGTGGATGGTTCTGCATTTAGGGACATGGAGGAAAAATGGCCACACTTTAAAGAAGAACCTCGTAATCTCAGGCTGTCATTGGGAGCGGGTGGTGTTAATCCATTTGGAGAGTTGAGATCTATTTACTCGGTGTGACCTGTTTTTGTTATCAACAATAACATTCCTCCATGGATGTCAATAAAAAGGGAGCACATAATGTTGTCAATGATTATTCCAGGTATTTGTTTACATCGATTTTCTTTAACGTAGTAGCATCTCATTTGTCTTATTTGTTGCATAATGACTTATATTTTTTTCATTCAATAGTCATGTACATTAATTTATATATATATATTTCTGTAAAATGGTTCTAATAATTATGTAATGTTTATGTTCATTCAACAGGTAAGTACCAAGTTAAAGATATGAATGTATATAGTGAGCCTCTTATCAACGAGTTACTAAATTTATGGAATGGCATCACTATGTATGACGTCTCTAGACCAATAGGACAAAGACAATTTCAATTCCATGCAATGCTTGTATGGACAATTCATGATGCCTCAGGGCTAACACATTTTTATGGTATGTTATAACATTCGACTGCACTTTAACAATATTTAATTTGATGAAGTAGATATCATGCATGTTTTTAAAATAATCTATTCATTATATATAATTATAAAAATTGACATATTTAATCCAATTATATATGATCATGCAAGTCTTCAAACAAAGGGAAAATTTGCATGTCCAATTTGTGGTCCCAAGATGAATTCTCGTCGTTCAACAAGTTTAGGAAAACAGGGGTTTGATGAATATAGGAACTTCCTCCATAGAAATCATAAGTATTGAACTACTGAAAAACATCTTTTCAATGGGAAAGATGAGACTACATCAAAACCACAAAGAATGACACCTCACCTATGGAAGTTGGAATATAATAGAATTAATCGTCAAGGTTATACATTGGATCAATTTGTTTATCTATCATATGTGATATGTTTTGAATTTATATTTTTATATTGTGTTGTGTTTACTCATGTTGTAATTGAAAATGATTTTCATTGTTAATTTGTTTAACTTATATTCTTCATGAAGGTCGTCAAGGCATTAATGGTCGACTTCCATAGGAACTGAAAAGTTATCCCAGACAATTTAGTAGGTTGTCCTACTATGAGCAACTACAAATTGTGCATTTATTTGATACAATGCATACTGGAAAGAATATAACAGAAACGTTATGGAAAATATTGGATGGAAGGCATGACAAAGAAAAAATTATCAAAATTTGTAGTGACATTCAGGAAGCCAATCATGCAATGAAAAATGTCATTCAATTAAATAGCAATGGAGACCAAATTAATATAAGTGCCCTTCCTTGGTTATTAATAGAGAAAAAAGCAATGCTATAAAAGAAGTCATAATGAAAAATTTGATTTCCCATAGGATTTGCTTAAAAAGTATAATAACAAAGAAAGGTGAATTTGGGTCAGGGATGAAAATGCATGATTGACACTTGTATAATGCATGTACTTTTCAGTGTATTGTGTTTACTACTTTTGGAAAAATAATGAAAAGATCATTTTATAATTGTTGCAAGACATTCTACCTCTATTCTCCCAGATAACTTTGACAACAATGTCAAGCAAGTTATATATGATCTTGGAAAATACATGAGGTAAGTAGCGCTATTTGTTCAATTCATTGTATACATCTTATAATTGCCATTTGTTTTACTTGTTTTGTAATATACTGTATATTTTTGTTAAATTTCGCTAATATATTTTTGCTTTGAATCACTTGTAGATGGTTGTCATCTAAAGAAATCCATAAAGAAGATATAAATTATTGAAGAGAAAAATTTCATCTAATGTAAAAGTGTCTACCTTTGACATTTTTCAATGCACAAGAACACTACCTCATACACCAAGTTGAGGAGATTGAATTGTGTGGACCTGTACACACAAGGTCAATGTGGATGGTTGAGAGGCACTTGAAATTTTTGAAGGTTTTGGTTAGACAAAGAGAACATCCTAAGGGTTCTATGGTGGGAGATATATGGTATACCGCACCATGGTGTACATTAGTGAATATCTTCCTAAGTTTGTAGCAAAGATCCATGTAGATCGCATTTGGGATCCCAACTCCATTAACAAATTTGAAGGGGAGTACCTGATGGGGAAAGGTAGATTGAGGAAAGTGAGAGGTAATTATAAGATGGTCATGGAGATTAATTGGAATACATTTTACATATGGTTTTTATGTATATTATACTTATTTAATTTTTAATCTTAAATATACATCAATTATAAATTAAGTTCATATACTGTGGTATCTAACTAATTATACGTCATTTGTGAATTTTTTTTTTTTTATGCAGTTGGTTAAGAGTGGGATGCACTACATTTGTACTTTGCCAACAATCTTGATTGGATGACGGTATGGATTGAACAATGTCAACAATCTAGTCACGCATTAACATGGGAAGGTGTGGCTCCATTGGTTAAAGAAGCTCATCATAATAGAGATTCTAATGCTACACAAAGGGAAATTGATTTAGCATATGGTTTAAGAGATAAAAAGGTACGTATAAATATATTAATCACCGATATTATTTAATTATTTTCAATTATATTGATGTATATATATGTTGAGATTATTTTCTTTGCATACATTCGGCCAGGAATAAATATGTTTATCAACTAACGATATTGCAATAATTTTTACATATTTGACATATTGCAGGTGAAACACCATAGGGCTACGTGGTGCAATGGTCATAAATTTTGAATCAAAATGTTGGATGGCATGAAGAAAACTTGTGATTCTAGTATAACTACAGTCTTTTAGTTGACTAATGTTTCATCTAGAAGCAACATACATCCAGAAGTCTCAGAAAATTGATACTATGGGATTTTGGATGATATACTTGAGTGTGACTTTAAGTCCTTCAGATTAATTATGTTCATCACCCTATGGTATAGGCTACGATTGAATGAAAATGATCCTGAGAGAACTATTATTGAACATGATGATGGATTTATCATGGTTAATACAAGGTTGATCAAGCGAGCTGAAAATGAGCCCTATGTTCTTCCAAGCCAATATGAGCAGGTATTTTACTCAGAGGTTCCAGGTAAACCGGGTTGGTCATTTGTGGTTAGACATGATCCAAGAGGAAAGTCAGTAAATTATAATGTGGTGGAAGAAGAAGATACCAAAGAACTAGAAGATGATGTAGATGATGTCCCTAATGAAGATGTTGAAGAGGAGGAACTAGATCATGATGATGTAGGAGTTAATGTTCATGAAGGTGATATCCGTGTGGATGATGACATTATTGAAATTGATATCGATGATGATAATGATGATATGAACAATCCTTACAATGTCGAATTTGGATCGGATGATACAGACAAAGAGTTGGATGAAGAAGAAGATCAATGACATTGAAATGTATGAGTTATGCAATTATATTATCTATTTGATATTAATTTTTTGATAGAATTATATTTTACTTATGTGGTTACATAATTAATTCATGATGTTTTTAATTTTTATGTCATTACATAATTAATTTAATGATGTACTTTTTAATGTTTGAAAGGTCAAAAAATTAAAATATTTCAATAGTGATGTTAACAACCTTGAAATTAGTGTGTTGTATGTTTCATGTGATCATAAAAGATTAAAAATTCAGTTGTAGAGGTGGTTGTTCAGTGGTTGACATGGAAAGGTCTTTAAAAGGAATAAAGTGATCATTGTAATGGTTGTTGATGGTTGAGGATTTAAAATACAAGCTCTTGACATTCGAAAATCTGTGTTTTTTTCAAAATTTCTGTATTTTTCCTATTATCCAGCACTGTACAGTCACATGCAGCTATATTTTGATGTGAAATTAATTCCAGGTCATGAAGATATGTGTTAGCTTTGATTTGAATCTGATTTGAGGGCTTAAGGCGTTGATTTGAGTTAGAAGCTTCATTTCTTTGCATACAGCCTGGTTACGCTGTTTTTGAGGGTTTTGTAATCGAAACATGATATAAAGGGGCTCTTACACTTTTTGTGATTACTGTAGCTTGTGTAAGAGGCCCCATAGATATTGTTGTAATTGTAGGATGCATGAATAGGGTGTACGATGAGAAATAAAGAAGGTATAGTTGTTGTCCTCAAGAGTTTTGTGAAGAAAAACATGTGAAATGAGAGGTTCAAGCCAAGGTTTCAACAAAACATGTATGGGAGATCTGATTTTATGAATTTTTATCCATGTGAAGACCTAATGGGTTGTTTCTAAACACTAAATATAAATGATATACATACACACACACACACACACACACACACACACACACAGATATATATGTATGTATGTATGTATGTATGTATGTATGTATGTATATGTATTTTAAATGTAAATTTAAATGCAATTATTGGATGCTCTCCTAGAACAATAAATGCAACATATCATTAAAGAAATCTATATCTATGTATATAAATGTGTATTTCTAAATGCAAGTGTAAATGCAAAGAGCATATGGTTTTGTAGTGTTATAGATACAACATATCCATAAATTAATGTAATTGAAATTCTAAAGTCTTCAACACAATAATATGAAATCGATCAAACTATTAAACTACATGAGAAATAAATGAAAACAGTAAATGCATATGTAAGTGTAAAATAAATAAGAATAATGAAAATTATAAAAGAATACAAGGAAAGGTTTGGAGTTTAGAGTGGGAGAGAGAGAGAGGGTAGAGGGTTTAAGGGTTTAGAGTTTAAGGGTTAATGGTTTACGATTTAGGGTTAAAGGTAGAGGGTGTTGGTTTGTTTTTTACATTGTAACCAGGTTGGTCTTCTAATCTACCTATGGGATTGCCAATTCCAATCAAGGGAAGCTCAAAGGACCTGGACCAACTAATGAGGAATTTAAAAAGCCTCCTACACTTTGGGCTCTGCAAGACCCGGGAGGGTGATCCCTTAATGTGTTTACAACCTCTGCACCAATATCATAAACAACATTAACACATAACAGATAATCCCATTGAATAGCTCAACACAATAGGATAATATCAACTATGTGGAGCATGAGATAACTACAACACAATCCATAGTAAAATATAGTCACTAATTTGCAATTTGTAGCAAGCTCTAGGAAAAGAAAAGAAATTATTGAACTACACAAATAAGTATAACTTAGATCAATGCCATATATCCATTGTAGGAGTCAAATTCATAAGCATCTAAAGGTTTATGACAGATTTAATACATAACATATAACTTATAAGATCCCTGACAATATTGCATTACAATTTCATCAATATGCATTCTCACCCAATACTACTTATCAAATCCTTATATAGAACATATCTGCCTATAATCCCATTCAAGCATTTTAATTAATTTCTTGAATTAAATCTAAAATAAGGATTATACACACCACAACAGTGAGATGAATGAAACAACCCTTAGTCATCTTATTCAAAATTCAGATATGTATGTACAGTGGAGAGACATGAGTTTGAATTTATCATTTCAACTCAAATGCTAGTACTATTATACAACATTAAATCCCCATGAATTCAAAACTAATTATAGAATAACTCAGAACCTAAATTGTATTTCTCTTTAAAACCATCAAACTTTACAATTTGTTTTGCAACTTCACCTAGACTCAACCAAAAATAATCTAACTTGCTAACCTATAATTCTGGCGTTGAAATCCTTCTTATAGAAAATGAAGGAGAAAACAAGCATCAGGCTAGAGAGTGCACATGTCACCAGCCAAATGAAGCATCTGGTGATATTCCAAAAATCGTTACAACCTGGTGCAGGAGCACTCATAGGTTACCATAGTTTATCTAGAAGGTCATGTTATGGCAATTTGTTTAGGCCAACTTATCATCTATTCATGTTCATTTTTGGTTGTGCCTTAGTGGCATTTTTGATTGGGTGTTGATCATCTGATGAAGGTCATGTTGACCATTGGATAGGCTTAAGGTTTTTGCACAAGTGAGGTTTTGACCTTTTAGACCTTTTAGGAGTTTCTTTTCAAATTCTTACAAAATGTTTGAAAATGTTGCTCAATTGGAGCTACAAGTGGCCAAGAAGAGCCAAGGAGAGGATAACTTATTTGGGTGACCTATTTATGGGATGCCTCGGCATTAGAGTGGGGTTGGAAGCATTTGAAATTGTTTGAAGTTTTTGAATTCAAGGAAACAATTGTGATTGAGTGTGAATTTTCTATTTTTTTCATTGAAGAGGTGTTTTAATGGATTGATCATGGCACTGTAATCTATGTAGGATGTAGAGTAGTTGTTCTTCGAGCATTGTGTGGCTTTAGATAGGTTCTTTATTTTGTTTCAAGCATTGTTTGTAATTAGTTTTGGTTTTCATACTGTTGTTGGTCTGAACCAGGCAGTTTGAGAAAATGGAGTGTTAGTTTACTTTCCCACCATACAAATTGTATGACCCTTTGGGAACAGTGACTAAACTCCATGGATGTACATATAGTATGGTTTAGGTTCTTTGAAAGCACAGGAGTTACTATGGAAGTCTTACCCTAGGTGAGCCAGGAAGAGTCCGGCTAGGGAAGACCTTAGTGAAGAGCACTTGATTTGCAGGGGTGTCAATTTCTTGACAAATTACTGCTTGGAGAAGATAGAAAAGTGTCTTTCCAAGACATAGCATGGAGGAGGAAGCTCCAACAATCCATCTGGTGAGGGAAAGACTTAACAATTTGTAGAGAAGCCAGGAAAGGGCTTAAAGACCTAGTTTTGCTCATTTTCAGGTTAGGGTGTTGTACGACCAGTTGTGACCCAAGACCCCAAAAATCCTTGAGAGGTGGGCATATGTACCAAGAATCCCAGGAAATTTTTTGGGTGTTCTTTGGAAAGACTTGGGAAAAACCTTGATTTCTTAGAGAAAGAGGCCTAATTGGGGCTCTTAGGGCTAGTAGCCTTTTAGGCCTAAATGAGGGTTTGATGGAAGCGACTAGGAAATGGAGCTAGGTGGACCCCTAATACACTTAGTAGGATGGATTGATGAATTTAGAAGCACCTCCACACCCCTGTAAAACAAAATCAAGAATTTGGAGGATTTGTAGCCTTTAGGGTGGATTAAGGGCTAAGGCAAGTGTTTCAAGATTGCACCAAGTTTTGACTTGGTAGGAGGATCTAAGTAGATAGTTGGGTTGGAAAGGAGAAATCAGGGGACCCTAAGAAGGAAGAGGTCCTATAGGTTTCAAGTGGTGGAGTGAAACACCCTAGAGGTCTTCGAAGCAAGACCCAGAGCATGAAACAGTGATTGTTTCATCCAACCTCCCTATCACAACCATCACCCTGGAGAATATTCACATTCATCATGTCAACTAAGGAAAATTGAGGCAACAACAAAAAACCACAAGAAACCCATGCTGAGACTGCTATCAAAGCAAAATCGGAGGCCGTTGTAACTGTAGTATCTGATTTACCACCCGTTAGTAATTCATTTTTTAATTCCTCCTCAGTCAAATATTTATTTACCCACTTCTGATATTCTTCATCAGTCAGCCAGTCAAAATTAATTACCTCATTCACCTTGGCATTATAATGTGTGTATTTTACTGCTACCTAATTTGCATCTCTTTCAAAAGATTCCAAAAATGAGCTGGTACTAATGATTTTATCCATACAGCTCACCAACAAGTCAAAATTTGAGTCATCACAAATTAATTTAATTTGATCATTGATGACCTCACCTTCCTGACCCTACCACTATTGGAATGACCTGATTTTCCCCTGCTCATCAATTATATCAGGTAATAATGTGTTACCCCAATCATTAAAATTCTTCACCAACTCCCTAATCTTCCTACTCAAGTCATCTGGTAAGGTCTAAAAACCTTGTAATGATTTTACTAACACATGAGTAGGCTTTAATGATTGGGGCCTATTGTTTGTATCAAACCTTAAGGCCTTATACATGACATCCAAATCACTGGCCCTAGGGATCCAATTTTCAATCAATGGTATCACAACCTCCTGATCCCTATCAATATTTTTTATTGTATCTAATAGAAAAGAATATAAAGAATGTATAGATAGCAATTTATTATCAACCTTTTCATTCAAATGCCTTAAAATAGTAGTAACAATCTCTTTTTGCTTTGAAAGAGATCCCTCCTCACTTACCCTCAAAGATGGATGTAACTCATCAATTCTTTGCAAGAGCTTCTTCTTTGTAGGATCAACAGAGCACTCTGTTTCTTCATCAATTTCCTCTAAAGAAGGGGTGAAGGCAGGATTCTGACTGGGAGGCCCTGGTGTGGAAACAATTGGAGAAGCAAGAGGCATTGACCCTGCAGTGTAAGGTAATGTACTTGTCCCTGGAGCACTTGATGTCTCCCCAATCTGTTTATACCTAAACCTTTCCACCTTAGTTTGCAACTCAACATTCCTCTGTTGCATCTTGATGTATTCTTCAATCAAAAGGTTATACTTCTCCATTAGGCTTTTCTTTTCAGCCTCCTCCCTTTCAGTAGTCTTTTGGGCCAATTTGGCCACGTTCATAGTTAAACTAGTGGCATCGGTGGTTGAGGTCTCTGAAGCTCTCTTTATTATTAATCCCCCTTTAAAATTTGGATTAATGTCTATAATATTTGGCTTTCTCCCTTGTGGGGCCAATGCCCAAATTGCCAAGGTTTCATACTCTTCACTTAAAGCAGAATCTTGAAGTGTTGCCTTGACTTCTTCTTCAAATTCTTGCAAGGGATGCTTGGACTTCATAATAGCATTAAAGGCCAATGCATCTACAATGTTCCATTCAGGCAGAATCAATACACCAGCCTAACTCACCAATTTTTTGCCTTCCTCAAGAGTGATGTTCTTAAATTCTTCCATTAATTTAGCTTTCAAACTTCCTCATCATTCTCCTGGTATAACCTGTTAGGTCTTAGTTCTCTTCTCTCCTTACATTTATTTTGATATTCTTCAAACTTCATCCTCCATACCAATTGCAAGAATACATGAGTCTTTACAAATGCATTGTTGTCTAGAAACTCCTTACATGCTTCCATTCTTGCATCTTGTAAACTTTTTCCTTTCATATCTAAATTAGATAAAACCAATTCAGCTAGCCTAAGAGGGGAAGGCATACCAATCTGCATGTCCTTATCAGTAACAATAATTTCATCCATCAAAATCTCTTGTGGTTGATCAGTTCTTTGCCTTTTAGGGCTTGGCTCAGATGGTGGTGATGGGGGACTATCTTCTAGTGATGACTCTAAATCAATGATCTTAATTGCCCTAGGCACTTTGAAGTTTGGACCTGGTTGTGAAGGCAACTTCATAATTTGCTTCCCCTTTCTGTCCACTTCTTCCTCATCATTGTTGCTATCCTTTTTTCTCCTGTAAATGGGCCACTTTTCTATAGGTTGGTATGCTAGCCTTGTTTCAAATGGTCTGACACCTTGTTCTTGTACACCCAGACTCAGCTCTAAGTTTACTTTTTTTGTTCTCAAAGTGCCCATAATCTCTTTGAAGTTCTCCATCAAAAATTCAATTTTCTTATGGCGGGGACTGAACTCCAACAATGGATCATATTTCGGATCCATTTTTTGCACAATATTTAATAGCTTAGCATAAGCTATCCATTTCTCCTTGTTCAACTCCTGCTTATTTAGGTCGAACTCATTTTTTATCAAGTCCTCATGAAATCTGAACTCATGCACAAACTTTCCAGCCTTTATTCTTTGTCTAAAAAGGGTAAAGAAACCCTCAGGATCATGTTGCTGCTTTGGACCACATCTCAAATGATAATCCTCAAAGAATTTCTCAAAGTGCACCTAGCCTCCTTTTGAAAAAGAAAAATTAGATACCACTGTATAATCAGGGAAAAATGCTCCCTTACCCCTCCCTGTGAGGTTGTCCTCATGGATGCAACATATATGCCACAACTTCTGCAAACCTCACTCTTGTTGGCACATTGTATGGTAGTATATGAGGGGCTCCTTGAAAACCATATACCCTCAAAACAGTGTTGACTAGGTATGGGATAACGTCACGCCAATTATGGCTAACATTTAATTCTAGCTTCCTCCCCTTTGGCTTGAGGAAATCATGTAATTCCTCAAGAATCTTAGGTACATTCACCATCAATATAACCCTCAATCTAGAAGCAAAACAATTATCAAATTGCACATAACTAGTGCTTTCCTTATTACAAGAAATCCGTAGCCCATATCTGTA
Source organism: Sequoia sempervirens (assembly GCA_007258455.2). Classification (NCBI taxonomy): domain Eukaryota; kingdom Viridiplantae; phylum Streptophyta; class Pinopsida; order Cupressales; family Cupressaceae; genus Sequoia; species Sequoia sempervirens. The sequence continues at coordinate 5,468 of VDFB02040109.1, read as the reverse complement.
TTGGCAATCTTTCTCCATCAACCGATTGCCTTAATTTCATCTTCTCATAGAAGAAGTCAACATTCTTAAATAAAAACATATGCATTAGCATAGAATACCAAAAGAATTGAGTGTCGATATCATTTTTCTGCAGCTTTGACATCCCCTCATGTATCCTCTTAGCCAAGAAAGAAGCAAAGTCATATGTGACAGAGAAGTTAGGGTGTTGTATTTGCACCCCCATGAACTTGTATGCAATGGGAATCACCGCACCAGGATTGAAACCCAAAATTTGACACAATGAATAAAAATTGGCCAGGAAATGATATGCAAAACAATTTAATCTGAAAGGTTCATGGTCACTAGGGTTGATATGAAATGTTGAACCTCCTGCCCTAGCCAGATGAGGTGGAAGAAATTTAGCTCTGAAAAGAGACTTCAACTTTGCATATTCCTGCTTCATTTCCTCAAGGTTGATAGGAACCAAGTCCTCACTCGGTTCACTCAAGTCAAAAATCTGTTGAATATCATCTCTGTTAATGGTTAACAAAACCTTTCCATCATTATCCCTAATTACTTGTGTGACAGGGTCATATCTTGCAGCTACTGCCCTAAGCAGGTCTACATCAGGGAAAACATTTGGTACCACCAGCTTCCCCATATCATACATCCATCCATTTGAAAAAGGGTGAGGAAAATTCCTCCGTCCATACCACAATCTGAAATTTTTCAAACCCGTGAGAGGAACCCTAGCATCGGCTATGTTGGAACAATTGTATACTAACCCCTCCCCCAGTATTTTCCCTCGCATCAGAACCAATCCCTTCTTTCTATCATTCGTTGAAAAGGGAAATTGATATAGGAAATCATCATATAGGTTTCTTTTTAAATAGTCAATCTAGCCAGAATGTTGCTTGGGTGGTGCCATCTCGAACAAACTGGGCTTCTTATAACTTCACACTTCAAATAGCTAGGACTAACCAGAGATATGAAATTACATAACAAAATATTGCAATTTCTCACAATTTAAATAAACTATAGCCCTAAAATGTTTATCAACAAGCCATATGATAAGTACAACAAATATTTTCCTTAATTCAAGCACAGAGTGACCAGGAATTACAAAAATTAACTCAGTACTCTTTTCACAGAAACCCTAAATTCTGGCTGTTAGGGTTCACAACCTTGCTATCGGCTTTGAAACTGCTTCGCAAAATACCTGAATGCTTTGTGACACACATAAAGCAGGAGAATCAATTTTATTTCGATCAAATTGTGCCATTAAATGTATCATCTGCCATCAAAGCTCACTTGCGCGCTACATGAATGGCTCCAACCATATTTGATGCAGATTTTAATTTGAGTCGTCGATCCTTCATTTTGATCAAATCATTGACGACTACCTTCAAAACAGGATGACACAATCGCCAACATGGCCATAAGGGCCCACCATACCATATGTTGCAAAGGAATTCCATGTGGTGGTTGCCCGCAATATCACAATTGGTAAAAATCCTAGAACTTCAGATCATGCGATGGCGGGCAACCGTAGATCTTGAGCATCAATGATCTTGTTCCTTCAACACAGTCATCGGCCCTATCATTAATCCTCAAGCAGATTTTCCATCAAGATTATAACACATCCGTCGATTTGAATCACGTGCATCTTAAGAGCACTTTAGTAACCTGCCTTTTAATGTATTTAAGGTTGGATTAATGTTCCATAGTATTTCCTTTATTCTTTCGGCTTCATTAGATGAGACACGTGGCGACCACCCATGATATTGTGATCGACCAAAGCATTGTGGTGGGGCCATCGCGGGATGGCAGGGAATGGCTAAGATCAAACGGTAGTTGATCAGTGGTCATGCAATTTCATCCCCCAGAAGGACACGTGGTGCCCGCCCGCGATATCACAATTGGTAAAAATCCTGCAAGTTCTGATCACACGATGGTGGGCAACCATTGATATCCGAAGGAAATTTGGTCAATGGTAGCACGAATTCGATCCCTTCTACAAAATAAAACATTCATTAAAAAGGATGAGGGGACATCACTAGGCCAACGATAAACAACGACATAAGTTATTTTTTAAAAGATGAAACACGGGGCCAATCGAGACTTAGGAAATAAAACCCTGTGGAGGAAATAAAGTATTAAAATCAAAGGGACTAGGCCTAGATGAACCGATATGACATAAGTTGTTTCAAAACCCCATCAAAAGTAACAGTGAAATAGAACCCATCCAAAGCAAGAAATAAAGATTAGGTTTTTACATGAAGACAAAGCTAAAACCCCAACCCTTAGAAAACTCGAACACCATGAAAGACCATAGACATAAGGCAAGGCATGAGTGAAAAACAAGGAGAAAAATACAGAATTTCCATCAGTGGCTCCAGTTGGGGACGTTCATTCCACTGGAATGAAGCGAGAATCCAGAATCTCAAGTAGAGCAGACCAAGATGCAGAGACGACCAAAAAGGGACTCTTTGTACAAAACAACCCCAACTATGTACAAAATATATACAAAATATACAAACCTAAACTATTGTTCATGGACAAGAATACTTCAAATGAAGTATAACTTCAAGAACTGTCCATGAACTGGAAGTTCCAGAAGATCTCTTGTCATATCTTGGAGGAAGTACGAATCTTCACCCCACTTACCATTAATAAAAAATGGACCCAACCAGATTGCATCAAATTTCCCATGTTTCCCTTTATCTTCCAGTCTGGTATTCTGCACTAAAAACAAATCTCCATCTTTGAAACTCCTTGCAGTTGCCCTCTTGTCATATAGATTCTTTACTTGCAACTGCAACTTTGCAGTTCTCTTTTGGGCTTCCCTCCTGGTTTCATCTAATTCTATAAGAGCTTCCACTCTCAATTGCATCTCATCATCAATTTCATTATCATACATTTGGACAAACTTATGCATTTCCATTAAGTTATTTTGGGGCAACCTTGCATTTATCCCATAAACCAAGTCAAATGGGGCACAACCTATTGCATTCTTCACAGTTACCCTATCTTCCCAAACTGCTAATCTCAACTTAGAATCCCAAGCCTTTTATTCTAATCCAAGATTCTTTTAATAATCTTCATCAAGATTTTATTGCTTGACTCTACTTGTCCATTTCCCTGTGGGTGGTATGGTGATGAATAAGAAATTTGGATTCCATGCTTCTCACAAAACTCTATGTAGTCCTCATATCTAAAACACATTGCATTATCTGACACAATCCTTTCTAGACATCCAAATCTAGTCAATATGTTGCTCATCAGATCCCTTAATGTGTTTACAACCTCTGCACCAATATCATAAACAACATTAACAATAACAGATAATCTCATTTAATAGCTCAACATAATAGGATAATATCCAATAGAATTGGCTATTCATTGACATTATCAGCTATTTGGAGCATGAGATAACTACAACACAATCCCAAGATAAAATAGGTCATTGATTTGCATTTTTTAGCAAGCTCTAGGTAAAGACGAACAAATACTGAATCATACAACTTAGATCAATGCCATATATCCATTGTGGGAGTCAAATTCATAAGTGTTCAAGGGATTATGACAGATTTAACACATAACATATACGATCCCTGATAACATTGCATTGCAATCTCATCAATATGTATTCTAACCCAATACTACTTATCAAATCCTTATACAGAACATATCCGCCTATAATCCCATTTAAGCAATTTAATTAATTGCCCTTGTCAACAAATGATAGGAAGAAGGGATTGGTTTTGATGCGAGGAAACACCCTAGGGGAGGGATTAGTGTATAATTGTTCCAACATAGCCTGATGGAACACTGGATCTTTTCTCATGCTTGGGAAACCTTTCACCAAAAGATGCCATGAATGCACCTTACCCAAAGTATGCTTTAGGACCTCAATGCATACAAACACAAGGATTGTCATTTATCATCTTGCAGCAGTGGTACCTAAGATGATGGTACTACCCCTCCCTTGGACATTGCTCTCTTCTTACAATTGGATACATCAGACCTCCTTTTGATTTTGTCAAAAATATATGAAATGATTTCTAAGCAATGCCTTATTAGGTCAACGAGATCACCAAAATTCTAGGACTTGTCAAATGAAGGTATATTATTCACACCTATCCCTTTGCTATTCACTTGTTAGCACTTAGTAATGACTATCCAAAGATAAAATGAGATAGTGGAAACAACCATTTATATTATTTATCTCACTACAATCCATTTCATGGATATAGTCATGTTCTCACCCAGTGTAGATTTATTTTTTCAAATTCATAGATAACATGAAGACAAACCTATAGCCTTTAATGGTACTACTCTTATTCATGACTATGCTCTGTTCCCTTGAAGCACCATGATTTATGATGGTTTTTATGTTGAATATCTTCATTAAAACACCCTTGTGCAAGTATATGCTTTCACCATTATAGCCTATTGCTGGAATGGATGATCAATGGTATGAAAAGGTAAAAATACAAGTATGCTTTGCTTCCTTCACTACTTGTTGTTGATTGTTGATTTTTTTTCATATGCACTTGTACCATTGTAATGATTGATGTCCTACATGAACCTGCATGGCTGTCTTGTAGCATAACCTCATAGTTGTTGTTCATATACACTTGTACTATGGCCTTGGCTTCCAAAATTAGACCTCTCCCGAATCATAACTGCTTAATTGTCATTTGTAAATTTTTGTTTCTTGTATGCAATCATGATCCATCTTGGATCAATCATGATGACCAAAACTCCTACATGAAAGGTTATGAGCATAGAAATTGTATCTCGATCACATGATATGAGGGTTCCATTGCTGTCATAAACCTCTTGTAATGACATGTTTTCAATAGGCATATTATCTATGTCAACTAGAGTTGATGTTTCTTGAATGTCTTTTCCTTTTATGCCTTCCCTTAAAAAATCATGCATTGAATGTTATATGGAAACTTGTTCGCCTAATGTTTGATTGTGAAGGCCTTGAATAGAGCCTTGTGCAACTTTAGATTTTGTTTTTTTTGTTGTCCTTCATGAGACCATTGTAGCATGCATTGTTGGTTGTCCTTATCAATGACAATGACCTTTACCTATTGCATTCACTTTCACCAGTACACCCATGAATGAATAATATCAATCCCCTTTTCCTCTTGTAGCTCTTGCAAAGGTATTTTCCTTGTACTTGTATCATGACCTTGATTCAACCATTTCTCTTCTTTTGTTATGTGTAATAAATACACATAGTCTCCTCATTTTATCTTTATTGGACAGCCACCTATCACATATATGGGTGACCTAACAACTCACCTTCCCATGTGATGTGTGACTATCCAATAGGGTTATGGTGAGAGGGGCTTCACAACAACTTGAAATGCTTCCTCATTGTTTAAAAGATGCATAATTGAACTGATGCATCTATGAAGTCACTTTATAAACAGATCATGGATCTTCTAAGAAGATTGAAGGACATATCAACA
>VDFB02040108.1:0-20213 GCA_007258455.2 Sequoia sempervirens | reverse complement strand
CCCTTCAAGGAAACTCGTAGCGAAGGAATTTCGACCTCAATGGGTAAGATGGCTTCAGCACCAAAGACCAGGGTGAATGTGGTGGCCCCTGTAGGTGTACGAATGCTAGTTCGATAAGCCCACAGAGCAGGGTTAAGTTGTATGTGCCAGTCACGGCCAGCGTCATTGACAGTCTTTTTTAAGATCTTCACAATGGTTTTATTGGACGCCTCAGCTTGGCCGTTTCCTTGTGGGTAGTATGGAGATGAAAAGTGGTGTTGGATATGGAACCGTTCACATAACTCACGTACGTCTTGGTTTTTGAATGGACGTCCATTGTCAGTGATGATGGACTGCGGAAGGCCATACCGGCAAATGATGTAATTAAGGATAAACTTTGATATTTGTTTGCCGGTAATATATGTCAATGGAATGGCTTCGATCCACTTTGTGAAATACTCAGTGGCAGTAATAATGAATTTATGGCTATTGGATGAGGTTGGATGAATCTTACCCACGAGGTCTTCCAGTCCCCATTGAGCCAAGGGCCGCTGAGAGGTGATGGGTCGGAGTTCTTAGGCCGAGCATGGACCAAGTCATTGTGTATTTGACATTTGTGACAAGTCCTGACATATTCAATTGCATCTTTTTCCATTGTCGGCCAATAATACCCAAGTCTCGTCAATTTCTTAGCTAGCGTAGGACCACTCGAATGAGATCCGCATATACCGTCGTGCACTTCTCGTAAGGTCGTACATGCTTCGTCGGTGTCAAGACATCTAAGGAGGGTATCGTCGAAACTACGGCGGTAGAGGGTGTCACTGAAAATGGCATACCTTGCGGATTTTCTAATGAAGGACTTCCTTTGGTTATTTGACAGGTTCGGTGGAAGGGTATGAGACTTTAGGTAATCGTAAATGTCTTGATACCAAGGAGAGTTGGGACCAACAAGTTCACAAACCATTTATGATTCTGGGATATCATATGCCGGTATCAAAAGCTGCTCTACTAAGAACTCAAATTGTGACACGTTTTTAGGGATGTCCAAGAGAGAACTAATAGTAGCCATTGCGTCAACTGCCTTATTCTGTACCCTAGGGATTTGTTCAAAAGAGATCGATTGAAAGTATGTCAAGAAACTTTCTACCATCCTCTTGTAGGGAAGCAACTTCTCATCCTTTGTTTCATAGTCATCATTCACTTGGTTGATTACTAACTGGGAATCCCCGAATACTAGCAATGTCTGAATTTTCCACTTTATTGCTAACTTGAGACCTGTGACGAGTGCTTCATATTCAGCAATGTTATTTGTACAAGGGAAAGCGATCCTGAATGACTTTGGAATTGAATCCCCCTGTGGTGTGATAAACAATATTCCAGCGCCTGAGCCATGACCAGTATGAGACCCATCAAAATACAGTTTCCATGGTGATGCCGGTTCTGCATGAAAAATAGACTCATCGGGAAAATCAGTTACTAATGGATGAGTGGCTTGAATTGGTGCATCCGCCAATTGATCTGCTATTACTTTCCCTTTGATTGCCTTGCACTCAACATACTGTATGTCATACTCGCTTAAGATCATGACCCATTTTGCCAACCGGCCTGTTAATGCTGCTCGACTGAGTAGATATTTCAATGGATCAATCTTGGCAACCAGTTGTGTCTGATGACTAAGCATATAGTGTCTTAGCTTTTGGGATGCGAAAACAACAGCGAGGCATGCCCGTTCAATGTATGTGTAGTTCAACTCATAGCCTATCAATGTGCGGCTGATGTAATAGATTGCTCTTTCTTTTCCTTCATGATCATCTTGGGCCAGCAATGCCCCCAGTGCTGAACTAGTAGTTGAGATGTATAGAATCAACGGCTTTCCATGAATGGGTGGCATGAGTACTGGTGTTGAAAGCAGGTAATTTTTTATTTGTTGGAAGGCCTCTTGAAATTTATCCGTCCATACAAAGGGGACACTTTTGCGCAACAGGTACTGGAACGGGTGACACTTATCTGCCAATTGGGCTATGAAACGGCGAATAGATTGTACCCTGCCCTGCAGAGTTCTGAGTTCACTGATCCCTCTGGGCGGAGGCATGTCTATGATTGCTTTGACCTTTGCCGGATCAACCTCTATGCCTCTTCGGGAAACTATGTACCCTAATAGTTTACCTGACGTGACCCCAAAGACACACTTCTTAGGGTTTAGCCGAACTTTGTACTCTTCAAGTCTCTTGAAAATTATGTCGAGTACCCTCAAATGATCTTTCCTAGTTGCTGATTTGGCCAACAGGTCGTCTACATAATCCTCCATTATATTGTGCATCAGGTCATGGAAGATCGTGGTCATAGCCCTTTGATATGCGGCACCTGCGTTTTGAGACCGAAGGGCATGACGTTCCAACAAGTATGTACCCCATGGGCAAGTAAATGCTGCTTTTGTGTTGATCCTCGAGCAATGCGGATTTGATTATAACCAGAGAAACCATCCATGAGGGATAGCATCTCATGTCCTGCAGTTAGGTCGACTATGATGTCAATGTTGGGCAAAGGAAAGTCATCCTTTGGACATGCTTTATTTAGGTCTCGAAAATCTGTACATACCCGAATCAGCCCATTTGGCTTTGTCACCGGCACTAGATTGGAAATCCATTCAGCATAATCTATAGACCTTATGAATCCGGCATCCAGTAATTTCTTTAACTCGGCCTTGACCAATAGGGCCACTTGAGGGTGCATTTTGCGCAACTTCTGCTTGACTAGTTTAGCATTGGGTAATAGTGGCAGATGATGCAGAACCAGTTTGGGATCCAATCCTGGCATGTCAGCATAAGACCATGCAAAGTTGATTTTCCGCGCTGCAAAGAATTTATGAAATTCTGGTTTCTCTTCATCAGTCAATGATGCGGCAAATAGGACCATCTTGGGGTCTTCTACAGTTGAAATATTATCCTCTATTGTGTCCTCAATAAGCATGGCCGATTTCTCCTGTTGCACGGGGAGAAAGTCCAGTCCTCCATCTTTGGGCGCCTCAGAGAGGTTTTCACCCGCAGATACGTCCTTTATTTTTACTATTTTATCGTCAAGAGGTGCCTTTCGGTTTTCACCTAGAGACGTTTTATTTTTTACTTTATTTTTACTTTTGCGACTAGAGGACTGGACCGTCTCGCCGAAGTATGCGGTGCAGTCTAAATCAATAGCAAATCCTGATTTGTGGTCCCCACTAGGGATGCCTTCTCGTAATCCCATGAATTCGGCAATGGCTTCATCATTTTGGAATGTGTCCAGAACTGGCGGTCCTTGTTGGTCCCAATCGACTAGTTCAGGGTAAACTAAAGAGATGCCATCATCAAGGCTAGTGAATTGGGGTGAGGATGCAGACAGCATGTAGACGGATTCGCTGATGTTGTAGATGAGGTTATCATCATCCAACTCTACATCGGACTCTAGCCAATATTCTCCTTCACTAGTGTCATATTCATTATCGTAATAAGGAGTGAAGGTTTTAGAGTCCTGGTTATCAATATCGTCTGACACTTCGGATAGATTGGACTGAGGGGGGTCAGATAATGGCTGTTGTGTGTTGTGGGAAGTGGTAGTAGGGATTTGACTATTTGGTGCTTGTTCAATTTTGAATGTTTGCCAAAATCGTTGTTCAGAGGTCAATTCCCCTGGTTCGACAAACAAATCATCAAGACAACAGTCACTTAGGGATCGTTCTGAGCCAAATTCCCACTCGTGGGAGTCAGTTTCGGTGAGGGGTTCCCTAGTAGTCTCGACACTGTCAGAAGCATGTACTCGCTCATTTAAAAGTCCAGAGGTACGTCGATCGCCATTGGCAAGTGATCCAAGCCCTAATCCAAGATACTTCAGAATTTGAAAAGTTTCTATGGGTTCCCTTCGGCCAGTTTTATTTTTTCCAAGGCCACTAGTACCATCGTAGCCTTTAGCCTTCATGAAGTCATAACCTTTGCCATATATTTGAACTGGTAATGGGGGTAATGTGACCGTATCCTTATAGATCCATCCCGTGATGTCAGCAAGGTCTTCCTCACTCATGTCTCCCCACTTGATAAAAACTGTATTTGGTGGGACTATGAAGGTTTCCTGAGGTTCCATTCGGAAACATGGCCGACCATAGTCCTTGGGAGATCTAGGCATTGTTGTTATGCTGTAGGCTGTGTTCAGTTTGAATTCTCCGCAACCGAGGTCCTGGATTTTGATAGTTGATTCAGTCTTAGGGTTGGTGGAAGGTGGTGGCATGGTGGAAGACGTGGATGGAGTGGATGTGTAAGATGACGTGAGTGTGGAAGGGTCGATGTACTTGGATGACGAGGAGCCAGGTGCTTCTCGATTAATAGGTACTCGGTTTTCGGAGATACCCCTTAAATTGGTACAATATTGGAAAGGGTCGGGGTCTCCGTATATGGTTACTTCTGTACCGTCAAAAGGAAACTTGAGGCATTGGTGGTATGTTGATGGAACGGCTTTTAAAGCGTGGATCCATGGTCGGCCAAGTAAAATGTTATATGGTAGTTCCAAATCCAGGACCTGGCAGGTTGTGTCCACAATGACCGGTCCCACTCTGATAGGGAGAGAGATAACACCCCTTGAAGAGCGTTCCTCATCATCGTATGCTTTGATCACTATGCTTTTTGTTGGGTCTACGCACGCATCAGAGAATCCAAGAGCCTTAACCAATTTGAGGGAGCATATATTCAACCCTGCTCCACCATCTACTAAAACCCGTCTAACTTTGTGCTTGTGGACGAAAGTTTCTATGTGTAATGCATCATTATGGTTGGTTTTATGTGATGAGTAGTCTTGATCCGAGAAGGTGACATGGTGTGGCATGGTGAGATATCCCACCATAGTTTCAAACTGATTGACATCGATGTCCTTAGGGACTGACGACTCTAGGAGAGTTTTGTCTAGGATTTCTTTGTGTGCCGGAGAGATACGAAGCAGCTCAAGGATAGATATTTGTGCAGGAGTCTTTCCTAGTTGTTCAATGAGGTTGAACTGACTCTTGGGTTTCCACTGTTGTGGGGTTGAGACAGGTTTTGGCTGTTTAGTCGATGCAGCAGGTTGTGATTGTTTAGCCGATGGGCCCGGTATTATGATTTTGGCTTGTCTAGGAGGAGGCGGGCCAGCTATAGTGACCTTGCCACTGCGAGTAGTAGCATTACACTGGGGTGCTCTCTTGACCGTAATGGTATTGATGTACCCATCTTCAGTGCGGATATTGTTTATAATTGGTCCACTAGAATAATCATACTTGACTCGGGCAAAGTTAGCTTGGTTTTGTGAACCTGACGTGGACGCATTATGAGAGCCATGATCCTGCAGTGGATTCTTGTGAATAGTATGATCTGCGTTGGAGGTGAATTGTGATCCCCCTACTTCGATTGTGCGATTTTCAATAAGATCTTGAATTACATTTTTCAGTTGTCGACAGTTAGCGGTTGTATGTCCTTTGGCTCGATGGTATTCGCAAAGTGCATTGTCATTCCACCATGATGGTTTGAACTGTCCTGGGTCATAAGGTTTTATTTCCGGAAGTGTGATGACCCCATGCTGAATGCATTTCTTAAGGACTTCTTCAATGGGTTCACCCAAATGGGTGTATGTGCGACCCTTGGGAAATTGTCTCATTTGACGATATTGCCCTTGACTGTTTTGACCATTTTGGTTGTTTGAAAAAGTATTGGGGGGAGGTGTCAATGTTGTTGTTGGTCTATTTTGTTGTTGAACCCCTTTCAGGGCTAATACGGGACCTACAGTATTTGCAGTCTTGGCATCAACAACACCGTCATTTGTAACATGCTTATTCTTAACCCAATATTTGTTTTTGTCAGCTGGTGGATTGACGTTCGTGTTTTTGGAACCATATCTCAGTTCTCCCTTTGCGATAAGGGCTTTCTCAATCTGGACCCCCTTTTCCACTAATTCTGTGAAGTTTGTGCAACAATGTATTTGCAATGCGAATTTTAGGGGTCCTAGAAGTGTTTGGACGAACATGTCGACTTTTTCCCTTTCAGGAATGTCAATGTGACATCGACTAGCAAGGCTTCTCCATTTTTGAAAGAATGGAATAAATGTCTCACCAGAGTCTTCCTGCGTGAGATTGCACAAGCTAGTGATAGAGGTATCCATGTCAATGTTGTACGCGTAATTTCTTATGAATTTTCGTTTGAGTTCATCCCATGTTTGGATATCTTTTTGAGTTGAGAACCATTCAAGGGCTTGGCCTGCCAAACTTTTGGAAAAAAGTCTCATCAAGTATGTTGGTTCGTAGGCGATATCCATACAGTTGGTTGCGAATTCGCGAACATGTTCAATGGGATTTGTTTTGCCTCTATATTTTGTGAAGTTGGGTGATACGTATCCTGGTGGAAATGCAGGCATACGTAAGTTCATGTCGAAAGGGTATACATCCAGGTCATATGATATTTCCGATTTCCTGCCTGAAATGTACATGTTTTGCATATTTTTCTCCATATCTCTCATTCTTGCTTTGAGTTCATCTATGGTAGGGTCGTTTACGTTTCCGTATGTTGGGTTACCTGGTACACCATGTGTTCCTGTCTGGTGTGCGTGAATGTTGGTATATTGCAGTGGTACGGATTGTTGTGGTATGTACGACGTGTGTTGTTGGTATTGGAAGTTATGATTTGGTGTCTGTTGATGAGTATGAATGTTGGATGAGTATGTTGGGATATGTCCCCCAGCCATGTGTGTCGTTATTTGGGGGATGTTGTGAGCATGACTGTTATAATGTGTCAATGAAGTCATGGGTTGTGTTATTTGACCACCTTGTGTAAATTGGTGATTTTGCACAAGAGGAACATTTGTGTTTATACCTTGGGAGGCAATGACGTTTGACTGTGTTGTCGTGTTGGCATTTTGTTGTTGTCCTTGAATAAAGATACGTCCTGTGGGTCCCCCCAAAGGATTTTGTGAAATACCACTGGATGGATGTGTCGAAGTTGTGTTCATGGTAGTAGATGTAGTTGTCAAGGGGGGATTGTTTTGACTTGATGATGCCCCCGTGGCATTTACTGTCGTGGCATCGACTGTCATGGTATTTGTTGTGGTCCCAAAGGAAGTATTGCTTGTAGTATTTAGAGGTTGACCACTATGTGACATGTTATGTGCGTTATTGGCATTAGGGTCATGAAGTGTCGAATTTAGCGTGTTGGCATGAAATCCTGGTGGTAACTTAGCTCCTTCACTCAAGAGCATAGCTACAAATCTATCTCTGTCCTGACGAGCTATTGTTTCAGCAAGCTGATAGACCTCTGGGTCTTGTGTCAATGCCTCTATGTTTTCCTGAAGTAGTTGGCCATTTTCGTCTCTTTGCAAGTAGAGTTCGAATGTACTGTTTGCTGGAAGTTGATTGTCTTGTTTGGTAAATGGATCATAAAAGGTCCAATTCGGGTCATGTGGAGGACTGTTGACACTAAATGGGGGGTCTTGCCTAAAGTTTTCCATTTGTCTCTTTTGTTTTTGAAGTCTGGTTTCAACCATGAACTGATTTTGCTCAAATTGGAGTGACAACTAAATGCAAGTATGACACTATGTGAAGTCTAAGTTCAAAATGACGCCTAGAATGACTAATGTTTTTGGATTTTTGAGAAAAGGGTATGCAATTTGTATGCAATGTAAGACAAGGTTATCTAAGCACTTCTAAGCTCGAACTTTGTTTACGATTTGGACTGCTAAAGGACTTCGTTGGAAATGACAAGTTGACAAGGTCTAAATGACTAGTGAGTCTTCCTAACTAGGCTTTTGAGTTGGAAGAAATCTCACAAAAAAGGACAATGACTAAAGGAGGTTTGATAACTTAGTCCAAGAGGGTCTAATGTCGAAAACAATGTTTTTGCAAAGGTGTGCTTAAGATTTTCCTAATCCTAAGTATGCAAGTATGGACCTTAAGGACAACGTAATGCTGAATGTACTAAACTAAAAGGAATGAGGTATGCAACCTATGGTGACTAATGCAAGTTTAGACAAGACTTTGAGCAATATCAAGTTTGGTTTCTGACAGAATCTTTTTGATGATAGTGTTTGACGAATGGTTGACAATTTGAAGACCTCAGGTTTCAGATGCGTTTTGACAAATCAGTTGCGTCGTCGAAAATCACTTGCGGTTTGACAGATGCGACTCAGTTTAGTTTCAACCTAATTTTCGTGTTGTTTTGATGGAAGTTTTGACTTGTTTTGATGAATGTTTTGTTTGAACTGTGACAAAACCAGAATGCACTTGACAAACACAGCGTTTTAAAAGGTATCCAAGCACACATGAGATAAGCACAATCCTAAAAAGGCCACTAGGCCTTGGGTTTGTATACTTGATATAGCCCACCAGTTATACCCCGGATTGGTGATGAACACCTTTCCTTCTCGAGAGCGGACAACTTAGAATTTGGTGGCATTGGCTCCCCTCCACGGCTCATTAACGTCATTCGAGCACACCAAATTCGGATTCATTGGGTAGTGACATCCCAAGAATTGCTATCTCTACTCAAGGGGATCGGTAGTGAGTAATCTTCGGGCATGATACTGTACCCTGCACTATATCAAGCAACGGCCAATAGAACGGTTGGATACTAAGACAAGGGTGTTTAATTCGGGCATTCCGTTCGTGGGGCGTGATCCATGCGGCGAGAGTCCCCTTTCGGATCCATCTCGTCGGAACCACGCTCGTGATTCTTGGGCTTTCCCCAAGAACCCACTTTTTTATACCGGCTGGAAGTCCCTCGGTGTCAGGGTGCTACCGGTCTGAGTCGTCCTGGGGTGAGTACTTTTTCCCACCAGGACAGGCCCAAGTTCTAGAGTCGATAACCGTTTCTCTTACACCCAGGATCGCACGAATGCGCAAGGGGAGAGGATACTCCGATATACCGAATCGTGAAGGGTAATTAACAAAAAATAGAATGGGTCTGGTTTTCTGATCACAAGGTTTTCACCAAGTGAGAGCATACTCACCTACCACTCCACAAGCACAATCAGACACAAAAGACATGATTCTTTTTATAAGCACCAAAACTAAGTGTTTGTTAATCTAGAAATAAACAAGCACACTGTTTGTTTGTTTCCCTCTTTGACATGCGAATCTGCAAACAATAAGTTAGTAGTTTTGTAGATAATGGTCTTGGACACACGAAAAAGATCGCCACACGCTACCAGAAAAGATTAGTAACAAAAATAATAAAAAAATAAATAAAAACTTAAATGAAAACAGCAAACTTGAAATAGTGATAACTTCATTCAAACTTAACAAAATTTCAAGTGGTAGATATCCATGGAAAGCTAAATGATAGACCTTCAAAACCCAGAAATTTTTTTCCACGATTCTGCACAAAACAAATGTTATAGACAAAAGAAAACGCGGGTTTAAGAATTAAATTAAAAAAAACAGCAAACAGTAAAATACCCATAACTTTATCAAATATCAACGAAATTTAAAACCGTTTGATGTTCTGGAAAGCTGAGAGTGAGATCTACAAAACCCAGAAACCGTTTGAAAATATTTTATTCGCCCATTTTTCTGTGCTCAATTGAAGGTGACGGGATTTCGTATGACGTTTTGGCTGTAACCTGCAAAACAGTGAAAACAAACAAGAACACACACGAATTTTTCTGCAAAATGTCGGGTTCACCAATGTAATCAAGGGAAATCAGATTTGTTAAATGGGTTAGCACAAATAACATAAAAATCCAATGAAATAACGAAGTACAATGGAAATCAAATGAAAACGAAAAGGAAGTACGTCGGGTTCACCAATGTAACTAAGGATTTATTTTAGGTTAGATTCAATAAATTGAAAGCATATGAAATAAACTCAAAGAGATATGAAGCACAATGAAAACTAAACAAGAATGAAACGATTATACCAGATTCGCGAAGCTTCCATGAATCACCTCCATATCACCTCCTACCTTGCAGTGTATGATTAGTGCCCTCAGATCGAGTGTGTGAGCAATTTGACTATGCCATTGTCCTATGCAAGTTTTGAAGGATTTGATATGCCTATGACTATTACCAATGTCTAAAAGTCAATGCCTATGCCTATGCTTAAAACCAAATGCTAATAGTGAAATGCTACAATTGCCTATGACAACGAATATGAAACTAAATAAATGCCTATCATAATTACGTAAAATGTCAAGATATCTAAAATGAGAAGGAAAGGGCATTTTATAGAAAAGGCCATTTCGAACGGACGGACGAGATAAATTAGTGATGAGACCCTAAAATGAACGATCCAGATTAAACCCGAGAATCCCTAATTAGGGTTAGGGCAAAATCCTTAATCGAATGGTCGGAATAAAATTGGATCGACGGTGGAGAATAAATGAGACAAATTAATTAGAAAATAAAGATTTTCAAAAAAATCAAGAAGATAAGATTGCTTGATTTGCAAGATTCAAAAAATCAAAGAGATAAGATCGCCTGATTTGCAAGATTCAAAAAATCAAAGAGATAAGATTCAGACTGAAGATCAGATTTGGAAAATCAAGAATATGCCCGATTACTTGATTTTTGGAAGATTAATTACTAATTTGAATTAAAATAATTCAAATTATGGATTTCGAGAGATAATAAATAATCTTTTTCAGATTATTTATCAAAAAGGACTGACAGTTAGGATTGACATGATATTTTAAATAATTTAATTTATTTAAAATGAGAAGAATATAATTGGCAATTAAATAATTAAATTTAATTATTTAATTTAGCAGATAAGATTAATTAATTAAATAAATTAATCAATTTATTTAATTGGACAGTTAGTGACGTATTAAATAAATAAATAAAATTTATTTATTTAATAATCAAGGATAATTAAACGCAGAAAGGGAAATTAAATAAATTAAGAAATCTATTTAATTAAAGAAAGACTTAGACAATTAGTGACGTATTTAATAAATAAATTAAAATTTATTTATTTAATAATCGTGAAGAATAGGTGACATGAATTAATTAAATAATTATGAATTATTTAATCAATAGTCGAATGTGGACCAAGGACATAATTAAATGTCTTAATTATGCTATGACAAAAGTGGTAAAAATGAAGCTTGCAGGCCTAGGTCATTTTTAGGTGTCTACAAGTTATATATATTATTTCAAAAATATGTAAGAATAGAATCTACATAAAATTGAATGTAGTTTCTAAACTACTAGGTTTATTTTTAAAAAAATATCTATTTCGTGAAAATTTGAAAGTTCAATGCAACAGTGCTTCAATTTTAGGGAAAAAAATAAGTAGGTGTCTATTTGACCACCCTAACCACAATAAAATGATAATATTTTTTTATAATATTTTAGATATAAGTAGAGGATGAGTTTTTATTACAAATTTTAAAAAATATAAAAACTCATATGTCTGACCACCTTAACATGATCAAAACTTCATAAAATTCATTTTCTTTTTTTAATCCTATAGTATGTGAAACATAGAATGTGACGCATGTTTTGGATTAAAAAATGTGATACCATTTGAAAGCTATAGATGTTTTTCAATCAACCTATCAATCAGGACTTTAGTCATAATTCAAATAGAAAATGAATAATAATTATTTATTAAATTAAAAGTAAAGAATAATTTATATAGGTGGAAAGTTGAGAATCTCCTTTAAAATCCTTTTTCGTTTCATCAATTTTAGGTTAAAAAAAGTCATCAACCACATACCCTACACATACCCATCATATCACCACTTTTTGACCCATCATGATCCTACACATACCCAATAATATTAATAAAATGAGCTTAAATATGCCTTAATTTAGTGTTGTAATATTTTTTACATATTCACATTAAGTTTCAGGCCTTTTTAATTAAAATGGACTTAATTGTACCTTATTGTTGGTGTTGTAAAGTGTACCTTTACACTTTCATATTAATCTAGGGAACTTTATTGATTAATTAAGGTTAATTTTCCTTAATTAGCCCCTTTAATTCAAATATAGGCCTAATTAGTTGTAATTTTTGAAGGATAAAACCCAACATTCATTAATCCCATAACATTATGTTTAACATTGAGCAATGTGTGTCCTAGGCAAGTGGCCTAGGACCTATTCGTAATAGGGCGAATGGGTCCTCACTTGCACCTAGGACCTAAATTCAAATTATGTTTTTGGTAGTATTTTAATGATTTCAAATCCATAATTAAATGTTAGCTTGTGATATTTGAATTTCGGGAATTAATATTAAGATCTATGTATAAATAAGAGGTCATTTCACAATGTTTCACCTATCAACTTTATGAGAAAAATCATGATAAATTTTTTTTGAGATCAAGAGCATTTTCAAGGTATTCAAAGGTAGATTTATTGAAGATTATTGTAGAAATAAAGATTCCTTCATCATTTCAAATATTTATTGCATCATGCATGTTGTTTGAGCTAATATGGTGATTTAGTATTCAAGATCAATTCAAGTATTCAAGGACATTGATCCAAATCTAGTTTCATGATCAAGATCCACATCCATTGAAACCAATTCATGCAAGTTCGAAATCTACAATCCAAGGTTTAAATAAGGTTTGGTGAGTTGTTACATATTGTTGTTCATTCATCATTCCTTCATAATTTTCTATTTCATTTCAAGGTTTAGTTAACAAAATGGGATTTGACCAAGGAAAACCCCCATTCACCTAAAAAAAAACATTTTTCTCTCTTTAATGTGTGATTGTAGATTTTAGGTGGAAGATCCTTTGAAGAGAAAAATTGAATAAAGTTGCAAAGTTGTCAAATTTGCAAGAAAAGTTTTCATTTCACAAAAAAAATTTCTACAAAATTTATTTCCGGTTGTCCGACCATAAAAATTGGGATCCTAAGAGTGTAGCCACAATAGAAGAGAACCTAGAAACAAATTTCAAAGAACCCTAGGTAGCTAGGACCCATTCACCATAGGGAAAATGAGTCCTTAGTGAGCTTCAAAAAGTGACTTTTGGTGAAAGGTATACGTTTTTTTTTTCTTTCCAAATCCACCTTTTGACTATTGTTTCAGTTAGTTTTGATTATTGTCCTTCATTTGAATTTTTTGGCTTTCATTTTGGAGTTTTTTTTATGGTTTTAAACTTTCTCCCCAAAGTGTTATTTAACTCTTATATCGTCTTTGCAAAAAATAGAAATTTGTAGATTTGTGCTTTGACTTGATTCACCTTGAGGTTGATAGTCATTTCATTGTGTGGATCTCATTTCCTAATGAAATTATAGAAGTAGGACCCCTTTTCCCTCTTTAGATCCTCTTTTGCATTTTGGGAAATTCCCTTATCCTATTTTTCTATGTTTCAATTTGGTGAACCTGAGTTTGATCATTGCATTTTATGATTTTGGAGTCCTCTTTCACCCTAGATTTAGATTTGGAATTCATTTGCATCTCTTTGCACTAAATTAAGTCTCATTTAGGGTGTCTTGTTTGCATTTCATTTAAGGGTTTTAGGATTGTATATATTGCATTCTTTAAATCTAAAAAATACAAATTTTTTTTGTAAAAACTTGTTTTAAAACCATGGCTTAGGACACATGCACCCTAGCGAAAATGAGTCTCTGATCAAGGTCATAATCTGATTTTTTGGGCATTTAAACATTCATTTCTGCATTCCTATTTTTCCTTTTCAGATCTTTGTTTCTGTTTGCAAAATTTCTATTTTTTCAATTTGGTCATGTTTAGCTTCATTTGATAAAATTAGTGCATTGTGTGATTTCAAAATTGCATTTACAATACATTATTTTTCAGGTTTTGGTATAGTGTAATTAGAATATTACCTTGTTTAGAATCTAAAAATTTCATTTACATATTGCATTCTAGGTCATTGCATTGCATTTTACCCTCTTTTCATTTTGGGTTGACATTGAGTTTGTAAATCATGTATGATCTTTACAACTTGGTGTCCTATTAGCAATACTATTATGAGACATAGTTTGAGACTCATGTCATCCTGTGATACACCATTCATCATGGATCTTGGGTTGTCTAACTCTCTTTCTAATAGTGTTGATAATCAACCCCTTATGGATCATAGCCTGCATACCTCATTTCCAATGACTTCCTTACCTACAAGTAATTTGCATGATTTTGTTAACAATACCATCCCTACCATGACTAGTTGTGCTCAAGCTTTAGGGTATACTCAAAGCCAAAGTGGAAATCTCATTCCTCCCACAATACCCATCTCTATTCCTACATACACTAGTACTCATGTTACCACAACCATTCAACCTACTAGCAATGTCAACACTTCCTTAGGAATTTCCACTAGGAATCCTTCTAGCTTTTTGCATTCAAATATCATATCTACTGAACCATCTCCCCTTACAAACCTATAATTCACTTTCCCTTTTTAAACATACACCACTCCACCTTATTCCCCTCCATCTCATAACACCAACATTGATCCCATCATTAACACACTTTTGCAAAACATGGCATCCCTTCAACAACAAATTGCCACCCTAAATCAAAACAACAATGGCCAACCTTCACAATACATCAAAACCAACCCATTATCCCTAGATATTGAGAACACAAATGCCAAAAGGTATAGAAGTTCCTAGATTTGAGAAATATGGTGGGAAAGGAGATCTTGTTAACCATGTTTTTGCTTACATTTCCCTATGTAGTGATTTCATTTTTGAAGACAAACTCTTGGTTAAGTTATTTCCTAGATCCTTCAAAGATACTGCTTTAGAGTGGTTTTGCTCCTTATCGAATAATTCAATTTGTTCATTCAATGAACTTATTGATGCCTTTTACAACCACTTCCAAATTCATATGGGTCCCAAGATGACTTTAGCTGACTTGATAAAATGTAAACAAAAGGATGATGAGAAATTCATTGATTTCATAGCATGATATCAAATGCTTTATTCATAAATAAACATTAAGATTCCTGATGATGACCTTCAATGAATGTTTATTTCCAGTTTACAAGACAAAATTCAAAAAAATCTCGAGATGACAAGATTTCCCTCCTTCATAGAGTTATGCATAGCCCTTCATGATTATCATAATTTAGTTAGTAGTCGTGATGTGAAAAATCCCCCTAGCTATACTAAAAATTCTGAATCTATACCTCAAAATAGTTATCAAAATTTCAAGAAATAGAATAGGGGCTTTTTACAACTGAATTCCCCTCAACCAAATTAACAAGCTGATAACCAAGTGGCTGCTATAAAGATGAAAAATCCTTTGTCCTTTGAGGATAGGAATAGACAAGTTACCACTCTACATGACACCCTTCATAATATCATGCTATAGCTCTTGAAGAAGAATATGATTTCTTTACCTCATGTCAGAGCTCTTCATCCTAATAAACCATTTCTCTCAAACTATAGATCAAATGCTTATTTCCATTTCCACCAACAAAATGGATATGATATGGAAAATTGTAAGCATCTTAAACATCTTGTGCAAGACCTCATTGATTCTAATCAACTTCAAATTGGAGGTGTGAAAAATCAAGGTAATGGGTATGTGCAAGATCATCATGGAAAAAATAGGCCCTTAAGTGGCAAAAAATTCAGAAAAATCAGAGTTAGGAAAATTGACATAAAAATTTGAATAAGTTATCTATATTATCTAAAAAATATGTAAGAATAGAATCTGTAGCAAATTGAATGTAGTTTCTAAACTACTAGGTTTGTTTAAAAAAAATAAAATCTATATGGTGAAAATTTGAAATTTCAATGCAGTGGTACTTAAATTTCAGGGAAAAAATAAGAAGTAGGTGTCTATCTGACCACCCTAACCACAATAAAATGATAATATTTTTTTATAAGATTTTATATATAAGTAGAGGACTCATGCCCCTATGTGATGCATGTTTTTTTGTAATTTTTTTCCAAGTAAATAGTTAATTATTAATTTTTTATTACAACTTTTAAAAAAATATAAAAGTCGTATGTCTGACCACCTTAACTTGGTCAAAACTTTATGAAATTTATTTTTTATTTTTTTAATCCTATAGTATGGAAAGCATAAAATGTGACACATGTTTTGGATTCAAATATATGATACAATTTGAAAGCTATAGATGTTTTACAATCAGCCTATCAATTAGGACTTTAATTGTAATTTGAATAGAAAATGAATAATAATTACTTATTAAACTCAAAGTAAAACATAATTTATATCGGTGGAAATTTGAGAATCTCCTTTAAAAACCCTTTTTGCTTCATCAATTTTGGGTTAAAAAATAGTCGTCAGCCACATACGCATCATATTGCCACTTTTTGCCCCATCATTATCCTGCACATACCCTAATAAGTTTGTAGCTCATCCTAACCAAAACTTACAAATCTTTACCAATCCCATGCCGAAACACACTATTTCATTTGTCAAAGCTAGTGAAACAAAGAATGATGTAATGAATTTTGACACGGATGATGAAAACACAAAAGATGACAATGAAAATGAAATGGTTGAAGTAGTGGCATTTATTGAAGCTAAACCTTGTAAGCGCCAAACAAAATGCCCCTTGATATTACTTTCTCATAAAATTATATAATCAAACATGCACCCAATAGTCCTCTTTAAATAGCTAGAAGAATCAATGACAAGCCTACCAATGGGATATTAATTGATCTCATTTGTGTAGAGAATGTGATCACTAAAGAATTCCTATTTGTGCATGAAGTCTATCAAGATACATATGAAAGAATGAAAGCATGGATTAAAAAAAAAAAGTTTTTTCTTTCCTTATGATGGGCTCAATAAATATTCCTCTAAAGGTTGGTCTGAAAACATTAAATGTCTCATTCACCATCATCCCATCATTAGACCAATTTTGTGTGAAGTTAGGTTATCCATGGCTTCGCTCCATGAATGTCGTCTTGTCGGTTGTACATAAATGTTTAAGTTTCCCTTTGGAAATGAAATCTTTACTGTGCACCATAGTGTGTTTAATCCTATGTCTTCTCATGGGAACTTTTCATTGAATTTCTTTTGGACTAAGCCTATTAAACCTATTAGACCCTGCGAATAATTATTTTTCAAAGTATACCAAAATTTTAAGGTAAAGCATATAGTAAAATTATCCCTTAGAAATATGCCTCAACCCATGATTGAGCCACCTATCCTTGAAAAAAAATCTCTTCCAAATATCCAAGAGCAGCCTATGAAAAATTATCCTACCATTTCCTATAAGATACCATGAGATTGTCAAAACAATCTCATTGTTCCTCCTAAATAATTTTTTTTTACAAAGCCAAAGAGAAAGTGGTTGAAGAACCTCCTGTGGTTCCTTCCATTCCTCCCTTAAGGGAAGAAAATAAACCTATGGTTGACAAACCTATTCCTACACAATCACAAATTGAAAATAGAATGAAAAGAAACCAAAATTCTAGAGAGCATAGGCATTGACTTCATGCTATTGCTCATATGTTACAAACTAAAGAGGAAAAGAGAAACATAGAAAATCAAAATCCAAACTTATCTCCCATAAGGCATGATGTCTCTTCCCCCTTGCCACGATATAAACATGAACAAACTTCTAGGGATATTTTCATTCGACCTTCTATTGTAATTAATTTAGATGATGGTCCATTGATATTGCAAAGATTGACGAACAAGTGCATAATGAGTTGAATTCATTGTTCTCCTCTTCCATGAGCTTAAACTATGATTCTAGTAATAAGAGTGTTCAACTTGGTGTGTTTCCTAGTTTGGCACTTGATGTGCATTATTAGTCTTTTGCATTGTTTTCCTTTTCATGTTTCTTTATGTGATTTCATGTGTGTAGTGTGATCCCCTATACTATTTAGTTTGATGTATCTCTCTATTTTTTTGCATTCCTCTATTTGTATCTACATTCTTCTATATGTCATAAAAATTTTATCTTCTCTTTGTCTTGTGTTTTCCTTTTGGGGATGAAGCAAGGAATTCAAACATTTAGGTCTCTTCCATGTTGACCCAAAGTATTTTTCTTTATTTTCACTCTTTTTGTGTCATTCTTCCAACTCTATGAGTATTTGGGGAATGATGGAATTTCTGAGCTCTATAACAACATTGTAGCGAAGATATACTCACCCCGAATCCATAGATCCCTTATGTATTTTTGGGGGAAACCCCTCCTTTTTTCATGGTGTAGCTTCATTTCAGAACATATGAATTAGTATAGGGCTTTCCAAGGAAGATCTCATGTCTTAGGATTGAACATTGGCTACTTTAAAGCAATTTCTCACATCAATGGTGTTAGCAACAGCTTTAAAGTGGGGGCATACATTGATAATATCTTTTGACATTTTATCATGTTTCATGGTGTAATTTTATTTCTTCTTGTGATGCATCCTTTTCTTGGTGGTGTCATTGGGTTTGATGTCCTCCCAGAGTGTGATATTTCTTAGCATACAACTTTCCTCTTAGTGGTGATGTGATGCACTGCATTCCCTAAGTTATGAATCTCTTACTCTTGACTTCTCCTCTCTTGGAGATATGAGGCACAGTGTTCCTTAAGAAAAAGACCTTACATGAACTAAGAAAAATCCCTTTGAACAAAATTTTTACTAGCATTATTGTTCATAAGTGTTTATCATAATACAACTTGAACTAACCTTGTGAAGCTAAAACTCTAAATTCAAGGCCACCTATCATAACACACCTTGCTTTCCTGTGGATCCTTGACTTGTTCATAGGTGCTTAGCATAACACAACTTGTTAAGCCCTATGGAGCACAAATCCTTTCCTTGTGGTGCCTTATTCAAGTTTTCAGGAGGATAACTTTGATATGGTATGGGAGCCTAAAATGATTCTCTCATTTGCTACCCTATAGGGAGACTCACCTGGTGGATAGCCTAAAGTTCCACTACCTCGGAGTGAGCTCAAAACCAAAGGCTTAGACGTGTTCCATGCTAATCAGATAGTCTAGGCTTGATCTTCTTGGTCTTTTATGTTGTATGATTGTGTACCTTTTTCATTTCTAGATACATAAGTCTCTTGAATGTCTACTTTAGTGTGAGTTCAACATGGGTTCATCCTCTCACTAAAGTGGGGGAATAATGTAGTGTAGGAAAAGTATCCCTTTTTCATACTTAATTTTGGAAATAATATTAATAAAATGAGCTTAAATATGCCTTAATTTAGTGTTGTAATATGTTTTACATATTCACAATAAGTTTAGGGCCCTTTTAATTAAAATGGACTTAATTGTGCCTTATTATTGTTGTTGTAAAGTGTAACTTTAAAGTTTCAATTTAATCTAGGGTTTTATTAATTAATTGAGGTTGATTTGTATTAATTGACCCCTTTAATTCAAATCCAAGCCTAATTAATTACAATTTTTGAGGGGTATAACCCAACATTCATTATGCCATAACATTATGTTAAACATTGAGCAATGTGTGTCCTTGGCAACTGACCTAGAACCCATTCACCATAGGGTGAATAATGGGTCCTCACTTGCACCTAGGGCCTAAATTCAAATAATTTTTTTGGCAGTATTTTAATGATTTAAAATCCACAATTCAATGTCGGCTTGTGATATTTCAATTTTGAGAATTAATGTTAAGATATTTATAAATAAGAGGTCATTTCACTATGTTTCACCTAGCAACTTTATGGGAAAATTCATGAAAGCAATTTTATGAGATCAAGAGCATTCAAGAGAATTTTCAAGGCATGCGTATGTGTAGGATAATGGTGGGCCAAAAAGTGGCAATGAGGAAAAAAACACGTCTTTCATTGACCCAAAAATGCAAAAATACCATGTTGACTTTTTTTAGGCTCAGGTGTCAGTACACACCACCAAAGCAAACACCAATCCTAGTTTTCCATATTGGATATCTGTTTCAAATCAGATATCCAATTTGTAAAAAGCATATATATACAAAAAAAATCATTGTTTTAAAGTAATGGTCTACAAATCGGATATCTATTTCAAATCGGATATTCGATTTGAAACGGATATCTGATTTGTAGACCATTACTTTAAAACAATGACAAATTTTGTATATATATACTTTTTACAAGTCGAATATCTGATTTGAAATGGATATCCAATTTGTAACGGTCTACAAATCAAATATCCATTTCAAATTGAATATTCGATTTGTAAAAATCATATATATACAAAATTTGTCATTGTTGTAAAGTAACAATCTACAAATCGGATATCCGATTTGTGTACACATAGACCTAAGGGTAAATGGTAGAAGGTTTAAGGGTTAAATTTTTAGGGTTTAGGGTATATGGTAGATGGTTTAAGGGTTAAGGTTTTATGGTAGAGGG
>VDFB02040107.1:0-194292 GCA_007258455.2 Sequoia sempervirens | reverse complement strand
ATGAGAAAGTTGGTCTTTTAAAGATTGAAGAGGGAGATAGCTACCCAACCTATCCTAGTTTTACCAAGTTTTGACAAGCCATTCATAGTGGAATGTGATGCAAGTAACATAGCAGTTGGGGCTGTTCTAAGCCAAGAAGGCAGGCCAGTGGCATTCTTTAGTGAAAGGTTGAATGAAGCAAAGTCTAGGTACTCATCCTATGACTTAGAGCTATATGCTTTGGTGCAGGCTCTTAAGAAGTGGAGGCACTATCTATTGCCAAAGGAATTTGTGGTATACACTGACAATCAGGCCTTAAGCTACATAAATACTCAAGAGAAGCTCAGTTTGAGGCACATCAAGTGGATGGAGTTTTTGCAGTCATACACCTTTACCATCAAGCATAAGAAGGGGGTTAACAACAAGGTTGTTGATGCTCTTAGTAGGAGGTTGCTTACTGTCCAAGAGATACAGTTACAAAGCATAGGGGTTGAAGGATTCAAAGATCTACATGAAGGAGATTCTGATTTCTCAGAAATATACAAGGTATGTACTGATTTTGAGAACCATTTTCACAATGAATACGATGATTACACCTTGCAAAATGGCTTATTGTTTAGGGGAAAGCAATTGTGTGTTCCTAGGGGTTCTATGAGGGAGAATCTAATCCAAGAAAAGCATAATGGCAGTATGAGTGGTCACTTTGGTTTGAACAAGACACTAGACTTATTGGATAGGTTCTATTAGTGGCCTAAGATGCAAAGAGATGTAAGAAGATATGTTGAACAATGTGGAGTATGTCAAAAGGCAAAGGGAACATCAAGCAATGCAGGTCTTTACCAGCCATTACCCATTCCAAATAGACCATGGGAATGCATAAGCATGGACTTCATAGTAGGTCTACCTAGGACACCAACTGGTTTGGACAGTGTGTTTGTTGTAGTGGATAGATTCAGCAAGATGAGCCATTTCATACCATGCAAGAGAACACATGATGCAAGTCAGATTGCACACCTATTCTTCAAGGAAGTAGTGAGGATACATGGGTTGCCAAGGAGCATAGTTGCAGATAGAGATGTGAAGTTTATGGGGCATTTTTGGAAAACTCTTTGGAAGAGGCTAGGAACCAACTTGTCTCATAGCTCAGCATATCACCCACAAACGGATGGACAGACAGAGGTGATCAATAGGGTACTTGGGAACTTGTTGAGATGCTTAACTAAGGAGTATGGACAAGGATGGGAGCAAGTGATTCCACAAGCAGAATTTGCTTACAATGATAGCACAAATAGGACTACGGGTAAGAGTCCATTTGAGATAGTCTATGGTTTACATCCAAGGGGTGTACTTGAGCTTAGAGATCTAAAAGCATATGAAGGGATTAGTGGACATGCTGATGATTTTTCTTAGTCAATGAGAGAGGTTCATGAGCAGGTCAAGAAGACATTGATAGAGGCTAATCAAAAGTTGAAGGCTAAGAGAGATGAAGGGAGAAGAGAATTACAATTTGAGATAGGTGATTTGGTGATGGTATACTTGAACAAGGCAAGGTTACAGAAAGGCATACCAAGCAAGCTACAGATGAAGAGGATAGGGCCATGTAAAGTGTTGGCTAAGTATGGATCAAATGCTTATAAGGTGGAGTTACCCAAGGAGATGGCTATTTCTCCTATCTTCAATGTGAAAGACTTGGTGAAGTATAAAGGACCAGAAATAGATGAAGAACAGTACAATGCTGAGATAAACAAGGATGTGGAAGCACTCAAGATACCTGATCAGATCAGACCACAAGTGGACAAGATTTTAGACTCAAGGGAGAAGAAGACTAGGCACAAGACATACAAGGAGCACCTAGTGAAGTGGAAACATCAACCAGAGTCGGAGGCTACTTGGTTAACATAAGGTGACTTTAAGAAGCGTGGAATTAGTGAGGAGCTCTTGACACCATAGGTTCCTTAACTTATTTGTTGCAGGGGGAGAATGGTGCAGGAGCACCTTAAGGTCTTTTGGAAGATCTTAGTGATTTTTTGGCTTGTAGGTGGTTCTAGCCAACCACCAAGGGAATAAGGACTATGTTATAAAGTCCCAAGTGTGTTTTTTATGTGAGTGTTATGGAAAACTTAGGTTGGTTTAGAGCTTTGAGGTTTGGAAAAGACTTAGTGTAGAGATTAGGAAAAACTAGACAATGTTGTCTTAGGAATTTGGCCTAAAAGTTAAAAAAAGGCATTAATGGTGTTCTAAACCCGACCTAAGGGCCCTAGCATGTGGGAGAAAGGTATATAAGGTCATCCAAACCCTAATACCTAGGTTGGAAGTTCATTTTCATGAATTGAGACTTTGAGAGCATATTGTGTGATTGGAATTCAACAACTTTTGAGTGAATATTTGTGTTTGAGCCTTCATCCAATCAATGATGGATTGAAAGGTATTTTCTGATGGTTTGAAGCTTTCCATTGTGTCACTTATTTATTGTGTGAGGCATTAGATTAGCCATTTAGTTCAATTTTTTTATGTTTTGCAAGTTTTTGGAGTTTTGGCCTTATAGCCGGTTTAGGCCAGTTTTTGGAAATCATGATCCCCACTTGAATTCCCGT
Organism: Sequoia sempervirens; assembly: GCA_007258455.2. Taxonomy (NCBI): domain Eukaryota; kingdom Viridiplantae; phylum Streptophyta; class Pinopsida; order Cupressales; family Cupressaceae; genus Sequoia; species Sequoia sempervirens. The sequence continues at coordinate 191,719 of VDFB02040107.1, read as the reverse complement.
GGCAAGGCTACCATGGCCACTTGGAATCAAGTAGGGGACTATTTGTACAGTGTAAATAGTGTGTGTGGAGTCTTGGTTTGCTGATAAATGGATTGGTTTGTGCCAATCAAGAGCATGAGAGTGTGGGCACATGTAGTCCAAACGTGTGTGTGCAAGGAGGAGAGTTGAGGAGGTCAATGAAACCCTCAAAGTTGGAAAAAGGAGCCAAAACCCTAGAAACCCTTGAAATTAGGGGGTATGAGGACAATCCTATGTACAGACACTTGCAGAACCTTACACTTGGTAAATCTTGAAGCCTAGGGTACTACTAGGAGGAATATCCAAAAATATTTGGGGGTTGTTAAGGCCGTTTTTGAGAAAAGCCAAGAAACTGGGTTCTAGGAGGCCTAAAAGGGGCAAAAAGGCTACAAGGCCTAGAAACTATAAATTCTTGAAAGCGAAGGGAAAAAGGTGAAAGTATCCAATGAAATGGACTAGTGAGGAGTCAAAACACCTAAAGAACAATAAGACCACCTTACCCTAGCCCTGGAGTGGTTAGGACACACTTGGGTCAGTGTGGAGCTCAAGGAAGCCTAGTGGTGGAATGGGAGTGTTGGTGAAGATTTTGAAATTGGTGGAGAGACCTATAAGGCGTTAGGGGTTTAGGAGAAATCCCTGAGTAGAGTAGAGTAGAATACCCTAAGAATACCAAAGAATAGGTATTGGGAAGAGCAAGAGTGCTCTTGAGGTATAGGGCTCCCCATCAAATTGGTATCAGAGCCAATAAAGGCCTATGAATTGAAACTAGTGAATGTCAGAGAGAAGTGAATGCATAGGAGAGAATACCATGGTGACCAATGCAGAGCTAGCTAGAGACTTGACAGAGCAGCAAGAGAAGAATAGGCGTCTTGAAGAGGCTATGGAAGAGATGAAGCAAAAATTGGAAGAAGTTGCTGAAACGACAAGTAAGATGAAAGTGCAGTTGTCAAAGGACAAAGACAAGGGTAAACACCAAGTGGAGGAGGACATAGAACCAAAACCTGACCCTCCATTAGCAGAGGAACCCTTCCTCAAAGCATTGAAGGCATTGAGTGGCAAGGCACTGGAAGGTGTCCCAATGTTTACAGGGAAAATGGATGCAGAGTTGGTTATGGAATGGATAGAGGGAATGGAGAATCACTTTGAATGTGATGGAGTTACAGAAGCACAAAAGGTGAAGATAGCCAAATCAAGGTTAAGAGGACAAGCATTAACTTGGTGGAAGTTTCTACAAGAAGAAAGAGAGAAGGAAGGCAAGAAACCCATAGGAAGTTGGAAGACAATGGTGGCTAAAGTGAAGGAGAACTATCTACCTGAGGAATATGACATTAAATTGCACAAGAAGAGGAAAAATCTCAGACAAAGAGACCTAGATGTAGCTGCATATACATAGGAGTTCCAAAAACTAAGCCTTAGATCTAGAGTGCAAGAAGCTGAAAGCATCAAGGTGGCTATGTATCTAAATGGTCTTAGATGGAGCATCCAAGAGGAGTTGAGTCTTTTCACACTTACTACCCTCCATAGCTGCTATCAAATGGCTATTAAGGTGGAAGAGAAACTGAAAAAGAAACAAGATTCCAATACTAGGGGTAAAGGAAGAGGTAGAGACCCTAGAGGTGGTCATAGAGGAGGTTTTGGTGGAAGAAGCCAAGAGAACAAAGGGCAAGGTGAATCCAAAGGTGGAGAGCAGTCCCCTGAGACAAATAGCAGAGGGGGTTACAAAGGTAGAAGCTCAAACAATGGAGGAAGAGGCAGATTAGGAGGCTTTGGGAGAAGCTCTCATTTTGCTTCCATGAAATGATACAATTGTGGACAGTTGGATCATCCGGCTTATAGGTGTCTTGACAAGCCAACTTCTTCACAAAGTGAGAGGAAGATCAACTATGTTCAAGAAGAGGTCTACTCCAAACAATCAGAGGTGAGTCTAGATTCAGAGAAAGGTGAGAATCTCATGTTAAGGAGAATTTTGATCAAAGCACCTACCGAGGAAGAACACAAACAAAGGAGAGCTCTTTTTAGAGTCAAGTGCAAGATACTAGGAAAGGTTTGCAAGGTCATCATTTATTCAGGGCCTACTAATAATGTCATCTCAAAGGAGGCAGTACAAAAGTTGAAACTCACCAAGATACCCCATGTGTGCCCTTACAAGGTTACTTGGTTGAACAAGGGGCAGAGTATACTAGTCAATGAACAAGTGTGGGTTGAGTTTACTATAGGAAAGTATCATGATAGGATACTATGTGATGTGTTACCAATGGATGCATGCCATTTGTTGCTTGGCAGACCATGGCAATATGACAGGGAGGCAGTGCATCATGGCAAGGAGAATAAGTATTCATTCAAGAAGGATGGAGTGACTTACAAAATACAGTCTTTGTTAGAAGAAAATACAGTGGAAAAGGCAGAAACTAGTGTCCTTTTGTTGAGTGGAAAGGAATTTCTAAAAGACATCAAGGAGGAAGAAGGAGTTGTCTATGCAATCATGTTGAAGCCAAAGGAAGAGGAGTTACCTAATCAACTACCTATGACAGCAGAAGTGAAGCGACTATTGGATCAGTTCAAGGACATTATTTGTGAAGGTACACCAGCTACACTACCACCTAGGAGAGCAATCAATCATCAAATAGACTTTATACCAGGAGCAACACTACCTAACAAGGTTGCATACAAGATGACACCGGAGCAGAACAAAGAGATAGCAAGGCAAGTTCAAGAACTTTTGGACCAAGGGCTGATCAGAAAGAGCATAAGTCCATGTGATGTTCCAGTTGTGTTGGCACCTAAGAAGGGAGATAAGTGGAGGATGTGTACTGATTCTAGGGCCATAAATAGGATAACCATCAGATATAGGTTTCCTATTCCTAGGATAGAAGATCTAATGGACTATTTAGGGGGACCTCAGTACTACTCCAAAATTGATTTGAAAAGTGGCTATTATCAGATTAGGATGAAGGAGGGAGATGAATGGAAGTCAACGTTCAAAACCACAGAAGGGTTATATGAATGGTTAGTGATGCCATTTGGGCTTACAAATGCACCTAGAACTTTTATGAGGGTGATGAATGAGGTCTTGAAGGACTTTATATGAGTCTTTGTGGTTGTCTACCTAGATGATATCCTCATCTTTAGCAAAACATAAATGATATTGTAATGTGATCTCGGCGAGGTTGTTATGTCTTGTCGACACGGGGTTTTCGTCAGCATGTTCTCGAGGAGAGTCTTACCGAACAACACATGGATGGTTTCTTCGGCCAAACATATTGCTTCTGGTGTGAGGTCATAGTGAATATACATTGTCACACCGACCAGTGGCGGGAGGATGCATATCGGTAAGAGTTGAGGCTTTCAAAGTAATGTCTCAACGAGTGACCTTCGGTCTCGCCAATAACACAATGAGGACTTTGTCGGGATGAAAATTGGATTGTCTCAGTGACACACAATATGGATAAAGTCTTTCGGTAAAACAAAGCGCACTCGGTATGAGGTCTCCCCGATGTCGGTATGTTACGGCGACCCACATAAGATAAAAGAATACATTGGTGAGAGAACCAATTTGTCACAGCGACTCATGATGAATGAAGATTTTCGGTAAAGCAAAGTCTAATCTGTGAGATGTCTCTTTGATATCTCAAGGTTATAGCGAAACGTATGAAGCAAGGAAGCACGTTTCGGTAAGAAAATTTTTTATGTCTCAGCGACTGGGAGATGGCGTTCGGGGTGACTCTCGGTATAATGAAGCATTATCTACATGATGTTTCCCCAACTCCATGAGGTCACAGCGAAACACATTAGGACAGGAGTATTTTCTTTGGTTTCGGCATAACAAATAGAATGCTACAACGACATGCAAGAGGCAAAAGGATGCATATCGATGAAACATAACGAGATCAAAACTAGGAAATAGCGTGCTCGCGTTATAACGTGAACGTGTTATATTTTTCTTTAGGAATCCCTGAGCCTTAGCATTGGTAGTTGCCTTGGAATACCAACCCAGAGGCTTGGAGGGCATTCCCAATGACCAGAGACGTGTTTTTGCAAATTCTACAATTTTTTCACATAAGCGGGTTCGTGCTCACAATCAGGATTGCATCTGGTTCAATATCGACAAAAGAAAACACATGGGTAATGTTAGGTTCTCTCTTAGCTATCCAACGATGTAATTTTTTTCACTTTTTAACAATGTTAAGCCTTTCATCCATAATTTCTTTTGTTTGTATGTCTCTTTTTCACCAAAAAGCAGTGTTTGGTTTTTTTTTCATTATAAATTAACCATTCATCAAAATTTCAAATAAATTACATTTTTAAAAACTAGACTCTATTCTACATTTAAAAAAAAAATTAAAAAAATCAATTACCTTCAAAAAATTTTAGGAGCACGGCCAAAATTTTGCTTTTTCAGGAAGTTCCCACTTAGAAAATTAGTAAAAATCAAATATTCATTAAAAAATTATCAAAAATTGCATCAACTAGATATGTTAGCTAACTTTTGACTATTGCGATTTTAAAAATACTACAAAAAGTTCACCGCTCAAGTCATACAAGAGTTGCTATGTTATGTTTTTTTGACAAAAAACACCAATTTGTGTACATCCCTCTTTTGAACCCCTTAATCTCAACCATTTTCAAAATAAATTAGTAGTTTAGAAAGTAGACTCGGAGCACTTCAATCCTTGTTTTGTTCCATCTCAAAATTTTGAGTGTAACTATCCTCAATTTCATGTCCAAGGTCAGTATTTCCTGATTTCAAAAAAAAAATGGCCACTTAAGCCCCCTTTTTGGGAACCATCTTGGTGCACTTACCCTTAAATTATGTAATTTTATTGGTGGCATACATGGCTACAAAATTTACTATTGCTATGTTCTTAATTTTCATTGGAAATATTTTCCATTTTAAAATAAAGAAGATACAGATTGTTTAGTGGATAGAAATTAGTCACTAATCACATGCATACATTAAACTGCAAATACAAATTGTTTCATCGTAAATAATAATGCTAGCTTCACATGTAGTTGTGATCAATACAGGAAAATTGACATTTATTGTAATTTAAGCCTGTTCAACATACTGTGAAGTTTTTTGTATGAAAACTTTGGCTGAAGGTTAATGCTTGAGACCGCATATTCTACTGTATTGATATGGATTACTCAAGTTAGATCCTCGCTCAATTTAGATGTTATTAGATGTAATCAAGTTGATTATAATTGTCATTTGATGGCCATAGAGTTTCTTGTCATTGATATATCAAGTTTATTGTCTTTACGTGCACTGTAATTCCAACCTCTATAATTTTAGGGATTTAACTACTTTATAATTGGTAATTGATTATATGTATATGTTGGGTAAAGGCCATCTCATGTTGGTTTCATTTACTATTCAAAATCACATAATATATTAGATACAGGTTATTACATTTCCTTAACTCATTCATACCCATTCAATACCCAATTTAGCCTCAAACTTAATCCTTTTAAAGAGAGAAGGTCAAACCAATTAGGAACAACCCCAACCCTTGGAGTTGTCCCCCTAAACCCTCCCCCTACGAACTTGAGGTCATAGAGGCATCCTTCGCCCAAGGACTACCTACGTACCTGCTTCCAAATGGATCAAAGTCACATGTAGTTCTCCTCATAGGGTTTCTCAAGGACACCTACACACATGTTCACATAACCCAAGGTTTTATTAATTATTGTGTCTTACTCCAACAGGGTTCCTTTAAATGATTCTCAACAGTTACTAGTGCTTAACAACAAGAAAGGAATTTGACACCATTCCCAATTTATCTAGCTTAAACTATAATACTTCCATCTAAGGACATCAAGATGTCTAATTAGACCTCCCGCTGATATTGATCCTAATTCAAAGTGAGCATCCCAAACCCCTTACAATTATAAATCAAGGACATCTTGCCATATCTGGTACCTTGATGATATTACCACATTGTTTATAAGATAGGGCCATATTTAGGTTTAGAACATGATAACATGTATACAATGTGAGTTGGAAATCTTAGATATCACAAGCATATTAGTTCTTGATATCTAGAACTAATATATTATACTCCTAATCTTCTAATTTTGTTTACCTTGAGGTGTCACCCCATATCCTTATAATAGTCTAATTCACAAACTGGATAACTATTCATACTTTCCATCTAAACCAAACCCGACCTTAATGGTCATTAGTAGGGTATCAAGAGATGCAACATATAAGATTTATCCCATAACTAAATCTTGACAACATTGTTAAATTAATGATAATTACCTTTCATTTGGTATACAATTTATATTGCACTTCATTATAGGTATAATCATAATTTCAATATCAATGTTCTCATATTTAAGAGACTGATAGACATCATGTAGTCATACAAAGCATTTATCAAGGTATCAATAAATTATTAAAGTATCAAATTGCAACATTAAACATATGTTTAGTAAACTACGGTTGTACTACTATTAAATGGAGTCACCATTACTTATGTAATATTAGGCGACCACGAGCCAAGGCTCATATTATTGGCATCTTATCCTTGGTTCATATTTCTAGGTCAACTTACAACTGAAGATTTAACCTACAACTCTTTTCCATCTTATTTCCTTTAAATTTGAATATAAAGTTATTCAAATAATTAAACCTTAATTATAGTAAATTCTTGGTTTATAAATTGCTCCTAATCCCGAATTATTTTCCTATCATATCCATTCATACCTTAGTTTAACCATTTGATTATAAGCATTGTTTATACTATCAAAAAATATTTATTTTACAATTAAGATTGCTTCTTTAAGTATTTTACTTTCTCACTAAATCTTTCACGTACTCAACAACACCATATGAAACTCCCACTTTGGTGAGACCTATAATGTTTCCTTACATCCTCTTTCATTTTACCCTAGGAATACTACTACCTTAAATAAGTGGAAAGTGATAAACTTTATTTAAATTGATGTTTATCCTTTAAATAGTTCCTTGCAAGAAGAAAGATAAACTAACTAATACGCTTTATCTTGAGCAAATAAAAAACTATGTTAAACCTGTACTTTGATTCTTGAGTTTATAATTCACATATGGTGCAAGTATTAAGTCCATTGGTCAATTTTTCGGTATTTGTTATGCAAGATATTAAACTAATTATTATGTCCACCTTAGAGTGGTCAATTTATATTATTTGTTATGAAAGATATTAATTATTATGTCCACCTTAGACTTTTAGGATTGCCAAGAAAGCACATCTAGGACTTCATATTTGTTTCTAAAACATTATAATCTCAAGCTAGCATAATTACATCCTCTGCTAAACCTAGGCAAGAAAAAATACATCCAAGTGACAAAATATTGAATGATACAATGCTCATACTTTACAACTAAACCATATACTCCAAGAGAGTACCTGGAAAAGAAAGAAAACTTACCTTTCTAGACGTCCACAACTCAATCGATAGCTCTCATTTCAGCCCAAACAATGAGAATTCCAACAAAGCTTGTGGAGTTTGGATTTTCACTCACCAATTATAGTTGCTTGAAAGTTTCTTGTTATAGAGTTTCCAATTTGGTGCAGGTCATGGAGGATGTGGGCAAGGGCATGAAGTGTGGATTCACAACTACCAATTGCATTTGCACGAAGTTTCCTAGGCCTGTTCAATGAATCCATTTTGTGCATATTTTGCTACTGTGTTCTATGTGACCATGTCTCTAGAGGGATTTCATTACTATTATCAACTTCAACCTCATCTCTGCCTATTCCTTTGCTTGGAAATTCCCTTCTTCCTTCATATTTTCTCTATTCTTTCCCTTGTGATATACTTTGCATTCCCCTTTCCACATAGGCAAGGAGGGTGATGAAAATAATTGAGGGATTTATCTCTTTACTTGCCCCTTACTCTCCCTCTCTCTGCATTTATTTTTTCCAAATATGTGTGCATTCCTTCTCTCACGCATTCTCTTCTCTCCCTATTCTACTCGATTTCCCCTTCCCTTATGCTTTGGAAGATGTCCCTATCTTTTTCTTCACAAAACACCGGCCTTATCCTTTTCAAGAGTTCATGCAGAGTTGGCTCTCGTTTCATTGCAGGTGGGGAGGATGCCAGCAATAGTTTTGGAATTTGGCTTTATGCCTACCAAAATTGCCTTTGCTTGAAATTTTTTGAAGCCTTTTTAATAGATCATGCGTGCCCATCCTCCTATGGTAGCCAGTCCTCCATTTAATGGAAATGGATACCCATGATTATGCCTCACCTCGCCAACTACTATTTTACAAACATTTATGAATGCCCATACCTTGGTCTACGTCATTGTAGGCGATGCTAAACCTCCCATACCTTCATAATTAATTTGTCTTTGTTCTCTTTTTTTTTTTCTGCCAATTGTATTGGTCCCCCTCATGTTACATTAAATTGAAATGTCCTTTGAATTTATTGATTTATCTGACTATATGATGCCCACAAGAGACGGTCATATATGGGGATGTGACACATAACAATGGAGTTTAACAAGCACGATAACCCTAGTGGTCCAAAATACCCTAGTGGTCCAAAATAGGACATTGAATTATCTCATCCATCTTGTTATTATTTCTATCAAATCCAAAATAAATTGTATAATTATCCATAAAGTGAAGTTTAAAAACAAAAGCTAAACTAAAATCCAAAGTGAAATTCATATTATGACGATGATCACTAGGACCATGCTCCCTCATTATAACCAAAAAATTGGTTGTAACAACAAAGAAATAGAATAAAACATGGATTGGTGACCTTGCAAGATCAAAGTCATGATTCCTAATCTCAATGGTGGGTTTGCTACTAACACTTGGATGCAACCAAAGGGCCTCCTCATGAAACTAGTCTTTGTAAATAGTTCTATGCAAAAACAAACCATCAAGTTGATAAGATTCTCCATATATTGAGGGCCCCTAGTGCACACATTATAAATGCAATGAAATAACTTGGTCACCGATATGTCCACATCCATCTCTAGGTGATTTTATCTGCCCAACGTCAACTCGGGAGTAAGATTCACCATAGTGGTGGCCTTGCTATGAGATTTGACATTAAAGGAAAGAGCTTAAGCTAGCCCTACTGCATCGTAAAAACCTCATTTAAATCATAGAGATCCTTTTTAGCTTTTACAAAGAGTCATATTTAATGTTGATGCTAGAAATTGTAAAGAGAATAGGAGATGGTCCATAAAAGTTCTTTAGGGCTTAGAAGCAGGGGAACACATAGTTGTTTTTGTTTTGTCTTTTGGTATTGTAGATTGGAATGATTTAAAGCCACCTAAACTATTAATAGCAAACCTTCAATCAACCAAAACATGACGAACAAAAGGCTTTCAAGAGTAGACGTTACATAGGTATTATGACATGACTCAAAATATTTGATGATATTTTCTACTTGTGTTTCAAACAAGTGTGGAAAAAAGAATACTTAATGAGAACAAGTCAAAGAAGAAAGGGCCCCAAAAGAGTGCCCATAAAGATTGATTCCTATCAACTATTTAATATTATTATTATATTGGATAAAACAAGCATAATATCACTTATCAAATATAGAAGAGATAAAAAGAAAGACAAGTGAACATCCATATAAAAAAAAAATGCTTGTGGCTGGTGCGACATAGAAATGGATATTTTGCATAAAAAAATAAAATACAAAATTAGGATTACCAGATAATTAATGGACATAAAGGCTGTCAACCATAGAGGTCCATCTCTCATTGAGAAAGTTTGGAGGACATCATATTTTTGAATTCAGAAAAACTTAAAACCCCATTGTAATCTGAATCAAATCTATATATCATTTTCTGACCGCTGATGGTGTTGGCCCTGTGATATCAGTCCTAAACTGCAGAGTACTTGTTGCAACTCATTAAAAGAGATGTATTCATCTTTATCCAGATCAAAAACTCTGAATGCTTCCACTAAATCCTTAGATTCATTTTCTAATTCTTCATCACCATTGCCGTAAATAGACTGATAAATGCACAAACTCTTCGAATTCAAGACTATCGCTACTATCGTGGTCTTTGGAGAGCTACAAATGATGGATTGCCCCAAACTCACAAACCACTATCAGCAGATAAAACCCCTCGCCAGCAGCAGAAAGACGGTCCAATCGTCTTGTGGTTAGTTTTTAATCCATCGATCAGTTTTAGAATGAAATAATACATAGACAAAAATTAACCGCCGTGTACAGAATCTCAAAGAAAAAAACTCATTGAAACCATGGAAAGTGACTCACCTCAAGATTCTGCACAAATTATGCCGTGCTGTGAATCATGCCGATGAGGAAGAATAGGCAGAATTTGGAAGATAAATATTACGAAACCCTACCAAAGCAGAAATTTTATAAAAATTAATTTAAGAATAACAATTCGGATTAATTACGTTAAAAGACAGGGCATGAATTTAAATTCACTTTGGTATTGGTTTTGTAGGGTGCACCAGGCTTCTGCAATAGTGCAATACAGAAGCGATGCCCAAAAGCCCTGATAGCAAGCTATCATTTGGACCTTCCCCCTGAAGAAATTAATTTAATATCGTGTGGTTCATTGAACCACGTATCAGATATTAAACTGATAAGAACAGATACTACACTTGATCTTAGCCAAAAGGCCGAGAAAGGTATGCTTCTTACCTTCTCTTCCTACTTGTTTTGTGTCCGCCCTCTCTTCCCTTTGCCATGCCCTGCCTACATGTGGGATAAATAAGTCTCTGCAACTTCTTTTTATCTTCCTTTCATAATCATCATTTTACCTCCTCCTCCTCTCTTCTTTCCACCATCAAATCATTTCTTCCCATTCCATATCAATAGTGTCACCATTTCCTTAAAACAAAATCCAGTGGTTTGTCCTGCACCATCAAGAAGACAATAGACTAGCACTACAAATATTTCCTCTGGTTTAGCCGTTGGGGTTCAAATTCCTGATTCTTGCTTTCGTGTGGAGCTACAGCTGTGCGGAAATGCTGTCACAAATTGATACCAGATTGTTTTGAACCTGCAATTGTGCAATGTAGAAAACAATTCAAAGCAAGAAGCTTGGAGCGCTCACATTTTTAATTAGATTACAAAGCATATCATTAGTAATGGTGTTAAGCCACTATTTTTCTACACAAATTAAATTCTACTAGTGATCAATCTACTTTCTTAAAATTTTGTCAATTCATGTTCATTCTATGTCGATTGACTGGTGACTTAAAACTGCAGCCCCTCTAAATAGTTCTGAATCTAACTGCATTATACAGACAATAGACTATATTTATGAAATGTTCCAATCTCACTTACATTTAACAATAAAAACATTTTATGTATTATTTTGGACTTAGAATAACATTTGTTTATAGTATTTTAAGTTATTAGTAGTAAGAGGAATAGTGGTATTAGTAGTATTTCATCTGGATGTAGGATCTAATTAATGTTTACATTATCTTGAATGCCTTAGGGATATGAGAATGTGGAGGGAGCATCCATCCTTTTAAAAGTGGGCAACCTACTCCATTTGGTGCATGAAAAATTGAACAACATATATTTTAAGGAGAAAAATTCTAAAACCTCATAAAAAGGTAAAAAGAGAAAGATTGTCATTACAAATTTAGTATTACTTTTCAAATTTTAATTTATTTTAATTTGTTTAAGCTATTTAAATGGCATCCCCCCACCGACATCCCTATTTCATTCTCAAAGTTCTAGGGGAGAGAGGCCCATAGTGGAGCGGGCTTCAATAGTGGGGATAGAAGTAGGTCTCAGTGGGCCTCATAGTGGAGCATCTTAATGTTGATTCTCAATTATGATTGTCCTTGATGACAAAATTCTCTATTGTGTCAGATGATTCTCTCAGCTTGGTTACATTCAGTTGGTCTCTAATTTGCAGTGGACAGTTTTCATTCAGGCTTTTAGTGAACAGTTTACTCTCTTGTCATACTTGGCTTCTATTTCAGTTTCAGTGCTCAGTTTGTATTTTTATCTCTTGAAGGTACTGATCTGCTTGTGTTCTTTGACAGCGACAAGTTATTTTAATGGTTTCAAGGTTATTGTTAGGTTCAATTTTTCATGTTCTTGATCCTCTCTTTCTCAGGTATTTCATTGGTTCAGTATTTCAATTCAAGTTGGCATCGATCTTGGTAAACTTTTTAATGATCATCTTGGCGACCCTACCTTTGGCAAATGGTTTTATTTAATTCATAGTCTTTTGCAAGGTTACTTTTATTATACAAAATTCAATTGAGATGGATTTTTGACCGAGGCTTGATCTATTACTGTATTTTCATCGACCTTACATGAGTTTGTTTTCAATCAATGACAAAATGGTGAAAGGGAAACTTCATTCTTTTGTGGACAGCTTAGAAAATGCTTTTGCAAGGTTGACATCTTCAGTTATGTTCTATGACCACTCTTTTATTCCATCCAATACATATTGGTTATATTGATCAAACTGATCCTATTCGGCTTTTGAGTTTACATTGATCTTTTAATGATATATGCGTATCCAACACATAATGATTATTGTGTGGTCAACTTTATAGCTTGGATATTGTTTTGAAATGGTCGACATGGTGCTTGGTAATCACCTTTGTTTTGATGGACATTTTTAATTGGTCGATATCTTCATATTTTTCGGTCAGTCAAGGTTGTGAACAACTCAATCCTTGTGGTCAACTTTATTTCAAGAGTAATTATTCTGTCGATGCCTTTGATTTCTCTCGAACCTCAAAATGATATTATTCTCATATTACTCGGACTTCAAAGCTTCTTTCATTATTGTTAAGTCATCGAATGATGAGAAAGGAAGTGTGTTTAGGGCAGAATTCGTGCTTGACTCCTCTTGCAAAAATACGTTTTTGAAACCCTACCTTTGCAGCCGCCATGAGTGATCATTGTGTTTGCTTCTTGTTGTTCTTTGCACTTCAGCTAGTAGAAACGGCTGTAACTGGTTCTTTGAAGTCAAGAGAATACTTTATCAGATGTGTTTTATTGGAAGTCAGATTCAGGCAAAATAAAAACGTAGACAGCTTCATGGTATTCATTTCTTTGGCCTTCCTTCATTATGATCTGGTAATGCACTTTGCCTCTTGATTTCTTTCATGAAAAGATTATGTTCATGTCTTTATCAGCTTGATTTGGCATCTATCTTCTGTCAGAATTGATTATTTTTTGAAGTTACAGCCATGATTGGTCTTTGGTTTGTTATTCACGTGGAAATTTGTGGGGATAAATGGATATCTTGGATTTTTCGATTGGATATTAGGGAATCATGTCACAAGTATGATTGCTCTTCCAGAACCGTTTCTCTTATTGCTCTTAAATGATTTCAAAGCTTTTAGGAATAAGGGTTTGTCTTTTTCAATACGTGGGCATTGAGATTCCATCAGTTATATTGCAGATTTATTATTTTTCTGATCATGGGTATTCTAGAAAAGAAGAATACTATTTGGGGTATTATGAAAATTAAATGATATCCATTCATATTTGCAGAGGGTTCTTGAAATTCTGAAACTGGGTAGACGTGCTCTTTGATTACCTTTCAGTTACTATGTGAAATCTTTTACAGAATTTACTATTTACAGATTATGGGTATTCAGATTTTTTTTTTGAAGATTGAAATCAAGGGTTTTATGAAATAAACAAATATGCTCATGGATTATCAATATTCTTGTTTCAAAATGTTATTACTTGCAATTTTCTGGGTTTTGCCAAAACAGATGCAAAATGATAGAGTTTTTTGTTCTACACTTGTCAGAGATTTATTGATTCAGTCATAATCTTGACTGCCTTATTATTCGGGCGTTTCTCTACTCTTGATTCTCTGACACTAAAACAATAAAGAGGAAGTTACGTTGTTGCTCTCCTTGACATTTGAAGTTTCTTGAAGACTTGATACCTGAAACAAGATGTATAAATATAAAACAGAAAAACTCTTTTATGTTCTGGTACTTCTATTGTAATTCTGAGAGTATTTGGATATTATGAAAGAAATTGTAAACTCTGCATAAGCATATGTATTCAAAAGGCAAAGAGATTGTAAACCTCTTCTCTATGTAATATTTTAGGGATTCAATTTGTGAATCCTTAGGGTATTCTGTAGACGAGAGAGCATACATGTTTATGCTTTACTAAAAACAGAGTAATCCTCTGAGCTATCATTATTGTTCGAAAAACATAAGTTGAAGGGTTTGTACTCCCTGAGATAGATGTCTCAAAAATGAGGGGTTGGTGCTCCTTGAGTGGGTGCTCTAAAAATTGCCTATAAGGTATTGTGAATAGTGGTTTTTTTAATTAAGCCTACAAGGCACTTGCAGTGGTTTTTCTTCCCTGATTCAGGGTTTTCCACTCGGCAAAAATCTCTTGTGTATCTTTGTTTTTGTGTGATGGCTCTTCTATTTCATGTTGTTGTTCTGTTTATTTAAATTCTCAATTGTGCATGCAAAAGATTACATTCAATACATGAATGACTTAATCTTTATATTGAGATCAAAGTATAAATATGTTTAAATTGTCATTTTGAGCAACGAATATCATTTTGGATTCACACTATTCCCCCCCCCTCTCAGTGTCTCTTTTAACTCCAACAATTGGTATCAGAGCGTAGGGTCCTCTGATAGGTTTGTATCACCTTGGATTGGTCTTGGTCTTGGTCTTGGAGTTTTTTTTTTTAATGGCACATTCTCAAGATGGTGCCTCTGTAACCAGAGCTCCGTTATTTGATGGAACAGATTATGTGTTCTGGAAAATTAGAATGGAAGCTTTTGTTATTTCTTTTGATGTTGATGTTTGGAGCATGGTTATAACTGCTTACAATGTACCATCTTCTATTCTCACTGATCCTGCTGATAAAAAGAGGTATGAAACAAATGCCTGAGCTAAGCATGCCATCTTGTGTGGGTTAACTAAAGATGTGTTCATTAAAGTCATGCATTGCAAATCTGCTCATGATATCTGGGAAAAACTTGAAACTATATATCAAGGGAATGAGAAAGTCAAATTGTCAAAAATCATTACACTCAAACATCAGTTTGAGGAGATGAAAATAAGGGATGATGAAAAAGTTGCTGAATATTTTCTTAGAGTTGATGAAGTTGTCAATGCTATGAAAGGTTTAGGCCAAACGGTTAATGAATTTGATGTGGTCACAAAGGTTATCAGGACCTTACCATCAAAATTTGAATCTAAGGTTTCAGCCCTAGAAGAAAAGAAACACTTTGATCAACTTACCTTAGATAGCCTTAAAGGAATACTTACTGCCTATGAAATGAGAACTAGCAAAAACACCTCAACTGGAAAGGAAACTGCCTTTAACTCTGAAAAGAAAGAAAAATTTGAAGTTAGTGAATCAGAGTTGTTTGATTCTAAAGAATCCAAGTTTGTTAGAAAACTCAAAAAGGGTTCAGGAAGATACAAGGGAAAACTTCCCTTTAAATGTTTCAACTATGGAAAAATAGGTCACTTTGTTGCAAAGTGTCCCTATGATGATCAAATCTGTGACAACGAGACAACTGAAAAACAACCCAAGAAGAAGGCTTTCAAACCTAAACGAAACTTCAATTTCAAAAAGAAGAAAATTCTATTTAGTAAGGATGAATCTGACATTGAATCTGAAGATTCATCAGCTGAAGAAGATGAAACTTTGTTCATGGCTGAAATTACTCAGCAAAATGACTCTAAAGCAATTGATATTGAAGAAGGTGTTGTAGACCTTGAAAGTGAACTGAAATGTGCTCTACAAGAGGTCAGAAAACTCAAAAAACAAGTTCTTGCACAAGAACATAAACCAGATCAAGTTGTGGTCTCTCTGAAAACTCAGCTTGAAGAAGCCAAAAGAGTTGAAGACTGTCTTCGAGAGACTATAAGCTGCAAGGATCAGGAAATTCAAAAACTGGAATAAGAGGTTGTTCGGCTTAGGAAGGAAATTGAAAAATATGAAAGCACTCTAAAACTGAATTAGATGTTAAGTAAGTAGAAAATTCATAATGATAAAACTGGTGTCGGTTTTGAAAAGGGTGAGTGTTCAAGTGACAATGTAAAAAAAAACCCCTCTTCTGAAGTCAAACACCCAAATCACTCACATTCTAGCAAAGATCATGGTCAGATTTTAAGAGGTAATAGACCCTCTTACAACATTAATTCTTTCTTCTATGGTTATTGTTTTTTCTGCAACAGATTCGGCCATAAGGCGAGCACTTGCAAATTTATGAATTCTAGAACACCCAGGTTTGGTCTTAGACAACATTATGGTTTTGTTAGTCAGATCAGATGCTTTAAATGTAATGCTTTGGGACATTCTGTCAAACAGTGCAGAACAAATCTGCAATCTAAACAACAGAAATTTAAAAAGGTTTGGAAACCTAAGTCTGTCAATAATATTGAGCAATCTATGTTTATTCAAACTGCTTTTCACTCCAAGAAAAAGGACTTATGGGTCCTAGACAGTGGATGTTCTAACCATATGACTGGCGACAAGGGTAAATTTATAAATCTTGAAGATTATGCAGGTGGGTATGTTAAGTTTGGTGATAACTCTGGTATTTAAATCAAAGGTAAGGGTTCACTTCTTTTGAATGAGGACACTCCTATCTACAATGTGTACTATGTGGAAGGTCTCAAGCACAATCTATTAAGCGTTAGTCAAATCTGTGATAGTGGTTATCATGTTCTTTTCACTTCGCAGGGATGTGAGATTAAGAACAAGCTTCGAAAGGTTGTTGCAGCTGGAAGGAGGACAAAAGGAAATGTGTACAATCTTCTCGACACATCAAGCAATGACAATAATCATGGTATGTGTTTAATGGGCCAAATTGAAGAGAGCTGGTTATGGCATAAAAGGCTAGGACACATAAATTTTGAAAATTTGGTTAGAATTAGTAAAAATCAAAATGTTAGAGGTTTACTAGTTCTTAGCAAGCCTGAAAACTCTTTGTGCAAAGAGTGCTTAAGTGGTAAACAAACTAAAATCAGTTTTAAAACAAAAGAACATTCTTCTGCGAAACCTTTACAGCTTGTGCATACTGATTTATGTGGACCAACCAGAACTAGGTCTATTAATGGTGAAAGGTACTTTATGCTATTTGTGGATGATTATACAAGAATGGTTTGGGTCACTTTTCTTAAGCACAAATTAGAAGCCTTTGAAAGGTTTAGAATCTTTCGTAAATTGGTTGAGAAAGAATCAGATTTGAAACTTAAATGTTTGCGATTTGACAAAGGAGGTGAGTTCACCTCTCAAGAATTTATAGATTATTGTGAACAACACGACATTAAAAGATAGTATGCTGCAACTAAAACACCTCAACAAAACGGGGTTGTTGAATGTAAGAATAGAACTGTAAAAGAAATGGCTAGAACCATGCTTGATGAAGCTAAATTGTCTGACATTTACTGGAAAGAAGCTGTTCATACAGCTGTTTACATTTTGAATAGAGTGCAGCTTAGGGTGAAGTCTAAACACACTCCGTATGAATTATGGTATGGAAGAACTGCTTCTGTCAAATACTTTAAAATTTTTGGAAGTAAATATTTTATTAAGAAGGATGATGATAACCTTGGCAGCTTTCAATCAAAGTCTGATGAAGGTATCTTTTTGGGATATTCAACTCACAGCAAAGCTTATAAATGTCTTAACATAAGGCTTAACAAGATTGTTGAAGTTGTGAATGTTAAATTTGATGAAAGTTTGCATTTAGATGCTGATACATTGCAGGATAATGAGGAAGATATTCTTGAAACTGAATCAAATCCAGAAGAAGCTGAAACAACAAAGCCTATTGCTGAATCAGCAAACCCTAAAAATGAAAATGCAAGTCCTGAGAAGGTTGCATCAAAAGCTCCTTCGAAGATTGTAGCTAAATATCACCCGAAAGATCATATTATTGGGGATAAGAATGCAGGAGTTCAAACCAGAAGAAGGGCAAAATCTGATGAAAAGGCACAAATTGCTTTCTGTTTAGTTACTCAGTTTGAACCTAAAATTTTTAATGAAGCTCTCATAGATTTATGTTGGGTTAATGCTATGTAGGAAGAAATTGATCAAATTGAGAAAAATTAGACTTGGGAGTTAGTCCCAAGACCAGATGACAAGAATGTCATTGGAGGTAAATGGATTTACAGAAATAAACTTGATGAAAATGGCAATGTTATTCGCAATAAAGCAAGATTTGTTTGCAAAGGCTATGCTCAGCTAGAAGGTATTGACTTTCGTGAAATCTTTGCACCTGTTGCTAGATTAGAGTCCATCAGAATATTCTTAGCTTATTATGTTTACAAAAACTTTACTGTTTATCAAATGGACGTCAAAACTGCTTTTCTGAATGGCTTTTTAGATGAAGAGGTATATGTTGAACAGCCTGAAGGATTTATATGCAAAGATAAGCCCAATCATGTTTACAGGTTGAAAAAGGCTCTCTATGGCTTAAAACAAGCTCCTAGAGCTTGGTACTCAAGGCTGGATAGTCATTTAATTTCTAATGGCTTTGTTAGAGGAGGTGTAGACAGTAATCTTTATGTTAAAACTGAAGGTTCTGATATTTTGGTTGTTGAAATTTATGTTGATGACACTATCTTTGGCTGCAATAATGTTACATTGAGTAAGAAGTTTTCACAGCTCATGGAATCTGAGTTTGAAATGTCTATGTTAGGTGAATTAAACTTCTTTTTGGGTCTTCAAATCTCTCAATGTGAGAATGGAATATTTCTTTCTCAAACTAAATATGCTCGAGAGATGCTTAAGAAATTTAAAATGGATGAATGTCATCCAGTTAGCACTCCAATGGCTATAGGATCCAAACTTACTAAAACAGATGATTCTCCTTATTCAAATCAAACAGAATATAGATCAATGATTGGCAGTCTTTTATATTTAACTGCCTCTAGACCTGACCTTATGCATGCAGTTTGCACAGTTGCACGTTTTCAGGCATCACCTAAAGAATCTCATGTTACTGTTGTTAAAAGGATTTTTAAATACATTCAGGGCACTCTTGACTATGGTCTTTGGTATCCTAGGAGCAGTGATTTCTCTTTAATTGCATATACTGATGTTGATTGGGCTAGTTGTCTGGATGATAGGAAAAGGACCAGTGGTGCTGCTTTCTTTCTTGGTGATCGTTTAGTGGCATGGCATAGCAAGAAACAAGAATCAGTTTCTCTTTCCACTGCTAAAGCTGAATATATTGCTGCCACTTCATGCTGTACACAAGTACTGTGGATGAGTCAGACTCTTTCTGATATGGGTATTGATGTTTTTAAACCTGTTACCATTCTTTGTGATAACTCTAGTGCGATAAATATTTCAAAAAATCCTGTCATGCACTCTCGCACTAAACATATTGCTATCAAGTTTCACTTTCTTCGTGAAAGGTTTTGGCAAATGAAGTTTGCTTACAGTTTGTCGGTTCACAAGATTAGGTAGCTGATATTTTTACAAAGCCCTTAGCTAAAGATTTGTTTGAGAGGCTGAGGCTTCGATTGGGAGTTATTTCTCAATCGTTACTTCACTAATTTACCATGCTTTGTGACAGGGGGAGCAAGTTCTTTGACTTATTTACTTACATCTCTCCTCTATTCTAGATTGCTGGACTGTTACTCTTTATGTGCAGCTGGTACTCTTTATTATTCGTTGTCGGCTTCTCAGTTGTGTTTCATGGCAATGCACAGTCATCTCTTCGTTTCTTTGTCGTTGAGGCAAAAAGGGGGAGAGTCTTTTGTGTTTTTCCATCAAGGACAAAGGGGGAGTTTGTTGATTCTCAATTATGATTGTCCTTGATGACAAACTTCTCTATTGTGTCAGATGATTCTCTCAGCTTGGTTACATTCAGTTGGTCTCTAATTTGTAGTGGACAGTTTTCATTCAGTCTTTCAGTGAACAGTTTACTCTCTTGTCATACTTGGCTTCTATTTCAGTTTCGGTGCTCAGTTTGTATTTTTATCTCTTGACGGTATTGATCTGCTTGTGTTCTTTGACAGCGACAGGTTATTTTAATGGTTTCAGGGTTATTGTCAGGTTCAGTTTTTCATGTTCTTGATCCTCTCTTTCTCAGGTATTTCATTGGTTCAGTATTTCAATTCAAGCTGGCATCGATCTTGGTAAACTTTTTAATGATCATCTTGGTGACCCTACCTTTGGCAAATGGTTTTATTTAATCCATAGTCTTTTGCAAGGTTACTTTTATTATACAAAATTCAATTGAGATGGAGTTTTGACCGAGGCTTGATCTATCACTGTATTTTCATCGGCCTTACATGAGTTTGTTTTCAATCAATGACAAAATGGTGAAAGGGAAACTTCATTCTTTTGTGGACAGCTTAGAAAATGCTTTTGCAAGGTTGACATCTTCGGTTATGTTCTATGACCACTCTTTTATTCCATCCAATACATATTGGTTATATTGATCAAACTTATCCTATTCGGCTTTTGAGTTTACATTGATCTTTTAATGATATATGCGCATCCAACACATAATGATTATTGTGTGGTCAACTTTATAGCTTGGATATTGTTTTGAAATGGTCGACATGGTGCTTGGTAATCACCTTTGTTTTGATGGACATTTTTAATTGGTCGATATCTTCATATTTTTCAAGCAGTCAAGGTTGTGAACAGCTCAATCCTTGTGGTCAACTTTATTTCAAGAGTAATTATTCTGTCGATGCCTTTGATTTCTCTCGGACCTCAAAATGATATTATTCTCATATTACTCGGACTTCAAAGCTTCTTTCATTATTGTTAAGTCATCGAATGATGAGAAAGGAAGTGTGTTTAGGGAAAAATTCGTGCTTAACTCCTCTTGCAAAAATGCGTTTTTGAAACCCTACCTTTGCAGCCGCCATGAGTGATCATTGTGTTTGCTTCTTGCTGTTCTTTGCACTTCAGCTGGTAGAAACGACTGTAACTGGTTCTTTGAAGTCAAGAGAATACTTTATCAGATGTGTTTTATTGGGTGGAAGTCAGATTTAGGCAAAATAAAAATGTAGACAGCTTCATGGTATTCATTTCTTTGGCCTTCCTTCATTATGATCTGGTAATGCGCTTTGCCTCTTGATTTCTTTCATGAAAAGATTATGTTCATGTCTTTATCAGCTTGATTTGGCATCTATCTTCTGTCAAAATTGATTATTTTTTTGAAGTTACAGCCATGATTGGTCTTTGGTCTATTATTCACGTGGAAATTTGTGGGGATAAATGGATATCTTGCATTTTTTGATTGGATATTAGGGAATCATGTCACAAGTATGATTGCTCTTCCAGAACCGTTTCTCTTATTGCTCTTAAATGATTTCAAAGCTTTTAGGAATAAGGGTTTGTCTTTTTCAATATGTGGGCATTGAGATTCCATCAGTTATATTGCAGATTTATTATTTTTCTGATCATGGGTATTCTGGAAAAGAAGAATACTATTTGGGGTATTATGAAAATTAAATGATATCCATTCATATTTGCAGAGGGTTCTTGAAATTCTAAAACTAGGTAGACGTGCTCTTTGATTACCTTTCAGTTACTATGCGAAATCTTTTACAGAATTTACTATTTACAAATTATGGGTATTCAGATTTTTTTTTTTGAAGATTGAAATCAAGGGTTTTATGAAATAAACAAATATGCTCGTGGGTTATCAATATTCTTGTTTCAAAATGTTATTACTTGCAGTTTTCTGGGTTTTGCCAAAACAGATGCAAAATGATAGAGTTTTCTGTTCTACACTTGTCAGAGATTTATTGATTCAGTCATAATCTTGACTGCCTTATTATTCGGGCGTTTCTCTACTCTTGATTCTCTGACACTAAAACAATAAAGAGGAAGTTACGTTGCTGCTCTCCTTGACATTTGAAGTTTCTTGAAGACTTGATACCTGAAACAAGATGTATAAATATAAAACAGAAAAACTCTTTTCTGTTCTGGTACTTCTATTGTAATTCTGAGAGTATCTGGATATTATGAAAGAAATTGTAAACTCTGCATAAGCATATGTATTCAAAAGGCAGAGAGATTGTAAACCTCTTCTCTATGTAATATTTTAGGGATTCAATTTGTGAATCCTTAGGGTATTCTGTAGACGAGAGAGCAGACATGTTTATGCTTTACGAAAAACAGAGTAATCCTCTGAGCTATCATTATTGTTTGAAAAACATAAGTTGAAGGGTTTGTACTCCCTCAGATAGATGTCTCAAAAACGAGGGGTTGGTGCTCCTTGAGTGGGTGCTCTAAAAATTGCCTATAAGGCATTGTGAACAGTGGTTTTTTTTATTAAGCCTACAAGGCACTTGGAGTGGTTTTTCTTCCCTGATTCAGGGTTTTCCACTCGGCAAAAATCTCTTGTGTATCTTTGTTTTTGTGTGATGGCTCTTCTATTTCATGATGTTGTTCTATTTATTTAAATTCTCAATTGTGCATGCAAAAGATTACATTCAATACATGAATGACTTAATCTTTATATTGAGATCAAAGTATAAATATGTTTAAATTGTCATTTTGAGAAACGAATATCATTTTTGGATTCACACTGATTCACCCCCCCCCTCTCAGTGTCTCTTTTAACTCCAACACTTAATATCCAATTGCAAAACTCTTTTTACCCATAAAGTACACAAACTGACAAATCATGTGATGCCACATTGGCGCACCAATAAAACATGACTTAGTGCACCACTATGGGTCTCACTTTTTTTTTAGCTTTTTTTAATACCTTAACAAAAAGCATGTTGATGTGGTATCATATTTGATGATGTGACCCTAAAATTAAATTTTTTAAGCAGGTAAGTTGCCAAGTAAACTGCTCTACAAAATTAGGACTGATTTGAAATTCCATGTAGAATTTTGAGAACACGAAGTTAGGGTGCTCCACTATGGGCCCCTCTCCCCTATATATGTATTTTTCATCCCTAAAACTACATTTTCATGTCATTATGTTCCCCAATCCTAAAAAATTTGAAAGACAATAAAATCTCTTGTTATGTTGAATGGAATAATTTATCTAAAATTAATTGATTGGTTTGGATCAAGAAGGTTCTAAAGTCAAGTACATGTTTGAACAATGTTATAGAGAATGTGTAGATTGTTTTCAACAATATATCAAATGTCAAAATGAATATACAATGAGTTCTTTATTGGAGGAAAGTTTTATAGGAATCTTGGTGGTAGTCTAGAACATTGCCATGTAACATTTTGAAGGCTAATAATCTTGCCATCACTCATGGTAGGGAAGTTTTGATATTAATGTGTTGTTGTTCAAGAGCATAGTTGTTGATAAAGTGTACATGTTGCTACCAAAGTGTTATTAAAGTGAACTTGATTACTATTAAAATGCACATGGTTTTGTCAAAGTGTATGATTGCTAAATAAAAATATGATGTAGTCACGATATGAGAGTCCAAATAAGGATAATCCAATCATGTAGCTAAACACAACCAAATCCTTAATAACACAAGATCTATCAAAAAATAAATAAAAATATGATGTAGGACTCATGATATGAGGGTCCAAATAAGGATAATCCAATCTATCAGCTAAACACAACAAAATCCTTAATAACACAAGATCTATCAAAAAACACAACCAATTATATAGGCTTCTATTATTACTCTTGAGATTACAACCACATAGTCTACAACAATGGGTCCTCTTACATGCCAAGCCATAACCATTTACTTACAAAAAGATTCTGCAAATGGATTATCACCATTGTGGTCTTCTAAACTCAAATACCTCTAACTTTGGAAACACCACTTACAAACTTGTTGCAAGTAGCCACATAATGATTTCTAGTACAAGTACATTTAATTATCTCTACTAACCTTGTATGCCTCTACTCCATCCTAGTCTTCTTTGCTTTCTTTCAAATGATTTGAAACCACATATACATATATCCTCCATTGGATTCCCACATTATTTATGTTGGTCTCAAGATGGCACGAAGCTCAAAACCACACGAAACATGTCACCAACTGAAAATAACAAACTTACAAATTTCAACAATCCAATGGTGGAGAATGTCCACATCGTACAACACACACCTCTACAAAAATTATCACAACCTTTCCAAATATTCACACATGGCATAAACCTAAAATAACCTCACAAACAAAAATCGCTCAAACTACACATGTAGACACTTCACAATCCAAGTTACCACCTTTTACTCATTCAATCAACCTCAATCTTCAATGAAAGATAGAAATACTACAAAAAAAAACTACTACAAATATAGGATCTAATTCCTCTATGTGATAGAATGCACTAACTTCTTCTACCGTAAGCTATTAACCGCCTTTACATGTGCACAAATTTTCAAACTTAACCATAATTTCCACATTCTTAGACATAATACCATATTTCCATGATGACTAGGGATGCACTTGTATCAAAACCCCTATGTAAAACAAAATAATACTTGTCCATTTTCTAAGATAGTTTTCTATTTCTTGGAGATTCAAACTTGTTGCCTCCTCAACTCATTCTTTCTAACTTCTTAGGTATGCTTCATGTGATCCATGAGTATCACTCTAACCCATGTTATTTGTCATTTAATTTCATTATTCATCCTATGCATTGCTTATCTTTGGATTGTATTTAGTCACAACCTATTTCTCTTTCCTATCGACCAATACCTCACTTTCGTAGCCTCTTTCTTGGCCACCACTTACCCTTCTATTATGCTTTTAATGACTATGATTTCCTCAATACAACTCTTCATCCTCTTGTGTATGTGTCACATCACCTAGACCATTTCCTTTTAGTGATAGGTGCCCCTTCTCACAAACAATTCTCTATGCTACTTCCTTTGCATTTGCAATGTTACTACTTATTCTTGAAATGTTCCACACCTTTAGAATTAATGCATATCATCCCTTCCTAATGCACACTTTAGTATTATTGTATATCTATCCCTCACTCGTCTTTAAAGTGGTACTAACTTATGCTTATACCAATTGTTATGTATCATGTAGGTGTTCATTCCTCCATCATACATTACTTTTTTGTCAAATTGTCATGGCCTTCCTAAAAATAAATGGGACACATGCATTAGCACAATGTCACACAACACCTCATCATAGTACACTCTAATGTTGAATCTCACCCAACATAGTTCATCTACCAATATCCAATATCCCTATTGAAACCAAACAATCTAAGATGGAGATAGATGGCTCATCTTCCTCAACTCCAACTTGTCAACCATCTCGAAAAACACCAAGTTGTCTATTTTTCCACTATCTACCATCATATTATAACATTTACCATCTACCCTAAACTAGGTCCTCAATAAATTCTTCTTCTAAGTCAACTCACCCCTCCTATCTCACCTTAAAGCTCTATATGCAAGCAATGAATCCATGTGCTTAGGGTCCTCCAAAGTAGGCGACCTCTCTTCACAAAATGTATCTCATGCATTATCTTTCACCCTCTACCCTTAGCACTCAAATTCTTTGTGTCCTTCCTCACTACACCTAAAACAATTTCCATTAAAGGATTTCTACATTTTCCTCTAATATCCACTTTTACATTTCTAGAAATATCCTCCACACTCCTCCTAAACCTCTTTGTAGTGATAATATTCTACTATTTCATCTTTGTGATAACTCTTATCACCATCTCTACCCTTTTGATAGTTATTGTAGTCATCTCCCTTATTGGTTACTACTACTTTTGGATTATATAATGTGAGAGTTCTTTTGCATCAACATTTCTATTCACACTCTGTGATCCATCATCAAGTTGATATAGTACTATCAAACACATAAAGATAGATTAGTAGCAAACCAAGATAGACCAAAAAAGAGAAGGGGGTGAGGGAGGTGGCATAGGAATCAAGGCAAGAAGGATGGCTCAAGAAAGACAAAATATGAATGAATTATGACAATAAATTGAACTACATAAATATATATGTGGAACAAGGGGGGCTAATGGACAACAAAGGGACAAGGATTGAGGTGACACAAACAAAATGACTAAGGAACACCTAGAGAAATGACCATGAAAGGGAAGAGGGGAATAGCTAACGAGGAGATGAGCCCCACAATAATAGAGGGAGAGGCAAAGGAGAGAAGAAGGGAAGGAGAGACCAAGCAAGCCCTCCAAGAGGGGAAAAGAGAATAGAGGGAGGAAAGATGCCTCAAAGGAAAAGGCGTGAGGAGGACCAAAAATCTACAAGAGAGGAAGGAAAGAAGGAAATGAGGCAGAGAAGAAAGAAAAATAATGGGAATGTGTGAGCACAAGGGAGAGAGACGTCAAGACTAGTAGTAATGTCAATTTATAAAGTTGGATAATAAAGGTTGCCAGGAAAAGCTTAGACTCCACCCTTCATCATAATTAAGGTTTGAGGGTTGATTAGTGCTTTCTATGACTTCCTTGAGCTTTCTCTTGAATTTGTCCTCTTTGAACAATATTTACATGTTTTCTAAATATATGTGGTGTTTGGTGGAAGAGGAGCGGTCAACTAGGGCTGATTTGGAAACACAGTCATGTCTAATGTTATCATTGTGCTCTTTGATTATGGTGTTGAAAGAAAGATTGGTTTCGCCTATATAAGGTGTGCCACATGAACAAACCACCTTGTAGATTCCTAGTTCAAGCACGATGTCTCTAGAGTCTTTGAGAGACATGATATGATTTCTCAAAGTTGAAACAGGCTTGAAGGCATAATGAAGGCCTTTTTATGAAGGATCTTAGAAAGTTTATGGGAGATGCCTTCAATATAGTGGAGGGAGGCACAATGGGGAATGAAGGTTGGGTGGAATTAGAGTTGAATATGAAGTAGGACTTGGCTTGTTTTAGGGCTCTTGAAACTTTCTTGCTTTTGTACCAATTTAACCTAAAGACTTTACAAATGTGGGCCAACTCTTATTCTAAGTTTCCCTCATCACAAATGTGAAAGGATTAAAGTTTGAACCTCTCACACTTCTTTCTTTTCATTGATATTCTGACAAGATTTAAATGGACACAAATCATTATGGGCCTACAACACGGTAGCGGCTATCCAACATATGGAATATGTATGCATGTCAATATCACTACCTCAGATGTATATAGTCTAAGCATGGGATGTCAGACCATTAGAATTGTACAAAAAATATTATTATATTTCTTGAACAATGTGTAGGCTCCAAAAAAGAGTTTAAACTCCTCAACCAATTAAGTTGCTGATAATTCATTTTTAAAATATTTTTTAATTAAAAATTTTACATCTTAACTTTGTAAAACATAAATATTTGCTTCACATAGAAAAAAATTCTAGCTGACAAGTACAACAAATAATAATCAGTTGTACAGGAAGAAGAAATAAGTACCAGCTCACATCATTCATTCATTTGCTTAAAAGTTAAGGATCATGGCCACGATAAATTCATGTTTCAATGCAAAACAAATTAAAATAGAACCTTACAAATAATCCATATTGTTCAGTAATTTTCTGTGCATATCAAATAACAACATGAAGAACAAATAGGGACTTAGTGCTTGTGAAGGAAGCTCGCAACATTCTATCTGCGTAGTCACTGGTACAATGCAGATTAATAAAATTAATTTAAGCATGACAATACGGATTAATTACGTTAAAAGACGGGAAGTGAATTTAATTTTACGTTAGTATTGGTTGGTGGGGTGCACCAGGTTTCTGCAGTAGTGCAATACAGAAGCGATGCCCAAATGCCCTGATAGCAAGCTATCGTGTGGACATTCCCCCTGAAGAAATTAATTTAATATCGTGTGGTTCATTGAACCACGTATCAGATATTAAACTGATAAGAACAGATACTACACTTGATCTTAGCCAAAAGGCCGAGAAAGGTATGCTTTCCAACTTCACTGCCTACTTCTTTTCTGTCCGCCCTCTCTTCCCTTTGCACCTGCCCTCCCTACATGTGGGATAAATACGTCTTTGCAACTTCTTTCAATCTCCCTTTCCTATTCTTCTCTTCTTTCCACCTTCAAACCATTTCTTCCCATTCCATTTCAACTGTGTTACTATTTCCTTAAAACAAAATCCAGTTGTTTGCCCTGCACCATTAACAAGATAATACACCAGCCCTACAAATTCTTTAACTTTCTTATGTCTGAAGAATCAGTTCGGTCCTCTTTCTCCGCCTATCAAGGATCCTTGCAGGAAGGTATAGACGTTTTTCCTTTGCTACGGAATTGCTTTTCCAACTTTAAAGATGGCATTCATTAAATGTTTCCTCTGGTTTAGCCGCTGGGGTTCAAATTCCTGAATCTTCCTTGCAAATTTATTAAATGTTTCCTCTGGTTTAGCCGCTGGTGTTCAAATTCCTGAATCTTCGTTGCAAATTCTTCTGCTACAGCTGTGCGGAAATTCTGTCCCAAATTGACAGCAGATTGCTTTGTTACACTTGTGTCAATTGCAGATTACTGGCAATTGTGCAATGTGGAAAACAATCGAAAGCAAGAAGCTATCTTCAAACTAAAAATTTAGTTGCAATGTTCTTACTTTTCTTTCTTGTTGACAATTACTTTCACCCTCACTCCACGCTTGGATTACAAAGCACATCATTAGTAATGATGTTGAACTTCTATATTTCTACACATTAAATTTTAACTAGTGATCAATCTAATGTCTTATAATTTTGTCAATGGATGTTCATTCTAAAAGACTCTTTAAAACTCCAACCCTTCTAAACAGTTTTGAAACCTAAGTGCGTTATAGATAATACATTATATTTATGACATATTCTAAGCTCGCTTACATCTAAAAATAAAAACTTCTTAATATGTGTTATTTGGAATTTGGGAACAACATTTATTTATAAAGAGAATAGTGATATTAATAGTGTTTCATATGGACGTGGGATCTAATTAATGTCTCTAACACTTTGGATGTTTTAGGGACATGGGGATTTGGAGGGAGCATTCATATTTTTTAGAAGAAGACAATCAATTCCATTTGATGCATAAAAAAGAGAACAGGGTATATTTTAAAGGTAAAAATGCTAAAACCTCCTAAAAAGATAAAAGGGGGAGGATTGTCATTACAAATTCAGCATATTACTATTACTTTTCAAGTTCTAATTTCTTTTAATTTGTTTGAACTATTTAAATAGCCACCCCCTGTCAACATTCCCTTCTCATTCTCAAAATGTTATATATGTAATTTGCATCCCTAAAACTACATCCCCATGCCATTATGTTGAACCCCAATCCTAAAAACTTTGAAAGACGGTAGTTTTTAATCAAATTTATTATTATGTTGAATGGCATATCTGATCTAAAATTATTTAAGTGGTTTGGATCAAGAAGGTTATAAAGTCAAGTACATGTTTGAGCAGTGTTATAGAGAAGGTGTAGGTTGTTTTCAACAATATATCGAATGTCAAAATGAATATACAATGATTTCTTGATTGGAGGAAAGTTTTATAGGAATCTTGGTGGTAGTCTAGAACATTGCCACAACACTTATGAAGGAAAGTAATATTTTCATCACTTATTGTAGGGAAGTTTTGATATTAGTATGTTGTTGTTGAAGACCATAGTTGTTGATAAAGTGTACATGTTGCTACCAAAGTGCTATTAAAGTGCACTTGATTACTACTAAAATGCACATGGTTTTGTTGAAGTATATGACTGTTAAATAAAAATATGGTGTAGTCACAATAGGAGGTTCCAAAGAAGGACAATCTAACCATGTAGATGAACACAACCAACTCCATAATAGCACAACATCTGTCAAGAAAAATAATTATATAGGCTTCTACGATTACCCCTAATATTACAACCACATAGTCTACCATAATGGGCCCTCTTTCACCATTTAATTACATTATTATTGTCATCGTCTACACTTACAAACCTCTAACATTGGAAACACCACTTCTAGACTTGTTGCAAGTAGCCACATAATGATTTTTAGTACAGGTATATTGAATATCAAAATGAATATACAATGATTTCTTGATTGGAGGAAAGTTTTATAGGAATCTTGGTGGTAGTCTAGAACATTGCCACAACACTTATGAAGGAAAATAATATTTTCATCACTCATTGTAGGGAAGTTTTGATATTAGTATGTTGTTGTTGAAGACCATAGTTGTTGATAAAGTGTACATGTTGCTACCAAAGTGCTATTGAAGTGCACTTGATTACTACTGAAATGCACATGGTTTTGTTGAAGTATATGACTGTTAAATAAAAATATGGTGTAGTCACAATAGGAGGTTCCAAAGAAGGACAATCCAACCATGTAGATGAACACAACCAACTCCATAATAACGCAAGATCTGTCAAGAAAAATAATTATATAGGCTTCTACGATTACCCCTAATATTACAACCACATAGTCTACCATAATGGGCCCTCTTTCACCATTTAATTACAATATTATTGTCATTGTCTACACTTTCAAACCTCTAACATTGGAAACACCACTTCTAGACTTGTTGCAAGCAGACACATAATGATTTTTAGTACAAGTATATTTATTTTTTTCTACTAAACAACACTCTTACATGCCCCATTCACTCTTTTAGATCTCATGACCTCGAGCACTACATTGCATAGCACAAGGAGACCAAGGGCGCACACCTTGCAACAAGATCCTCTACCAAATTTGATCTCCCTGTTGCAACCGGTCAATCTTGTATGGACACAAATGCCTCATCCTCCTCAACTCCAACTTGTAAACCATCTCCTCAAACACCAAAATATTGAAATGTTGCCACTATCTACTATCAAATCACAATAATTACCACTTTCCCTGCTATAGTTCTTAAACAAACCCTTCCTTTGTATTGGCTCACCCCTCTTGTCACACCTTAAATATTTCTATGAAACCAATGAGTCCATATACTCAAGTTCCTTCCCCAAATTATATGACCTCTCATCACCAAACACAACCCTTGAATTATGTTTTTCTCTATTTCCTTAGCACTTGAATGCTCTATTTAATTCCTCGCTACACTTGATATAGTTTCCATTATTTAGGATTTCTACATTTACCTCTTATATTCACTTATACCTTGTTGGGAATATACTCCACACTCCTCCCAAGCCTCTTTATAATGAGCATATTCTACTCTTTCATCTTTGCGGTAACTTCCATCACCATCTCTACCTTTGTGATAGATGTTGCAGTCATAACCCTTATTTTCACGATAGTTTATATCATCTTATTTCTTTCCATGATAGGAACTTTGACCTTATTTTTATTTGTTGTGTTGGTTATCTCTTCCTTGACCTCTTAGGGTTTCTCCCCTATCACCACATATCATCCTATTTCATTAGTTCTTCTCCTCTTCCTCTCTGGTGTTCTTTCTTATCCTCCTATTTCCAATTCAAATTCTTCTCTATAGTGAGATCCAATCAATAGGCCTCCTCTATTGTTTAGATATTCCACATACCCAAATCCTCTTGTATGGATTCCCTTAATATGTTGACATATTTAACCACTTTATTAACCCCTTTCTCTTGATGCCCTAACCTAATTTTCAGCTTGTAATATTCCTTGGTGCACTCCTTTCCAATCATCTCTCCTTGTCATAAATTGTGCAACTACTTCAACAACTCCAACTAGTAATTTTCCTTGTGGAAAATAAATTTAAATTTTAGCTTCTCCACCAAAGGGTCCCACTTAGCAATGTTAATATTTCCCTTTTTGTTCCTTTCCAACTGGAATTCCTTCCACCATATTGTTGCATGACCTTTCTATTAGATACACAAGACAACTAAGAAGGGAGGTGAATTAGTTGTACATTAAAACATTCAATCCCTCGTTAACTTTCAAACCCTTATCAAACTTTAAACCCTCATTAAGCATTAGTAGAATGTAAACATGTGAAACAATAATGCAAACACAACCATATACAAGAGAACACTAGGTTTACATGGAAAACCCTAAGTAGGGAAAACCATGATGAGGATTAGCTCACATATATATGAATAACAACACCAAATATAATTAGTCTCACTACTAAAGGATCGCTGCCTAGAAAAGAAGAAAGGCTCACTATTAGGTGGCTCATTGCCAAGGGCTCACTGCCCAGAAGAAATAACAATAGAATAAACTATTACAAAGAAATTCACTATCTCAGAGCAATAGGATAAATCTACCACTATAAATTTGCACTATCCACAACCTTTGGCTCATTGCCTCCAACAACTTCAAGCACACTAAAAATATAGACACTTTTTGCTCACTACATCCGAAGTCATAGGCATTTAAGCTTGCACTCAAATCACCACATTTGATCACATTCACATCATTCACACAACCTACAACATCTCCAACAACTCACCTTTCATTTGTACCATATGCGACCTAAACAATATCAATTAGGTCAGCCTCAATAAAACGTATGCACCTCAAACATGTAACACCAAATAGGTTGGTACCAAACACCTCCACAGTGGAAATAAGTGAAGGAAGACCATGACAAGGGTTAAATGAAACCAAAATCTACATCACCACGCTACTCAACACATCCACAATCCATGAGGTACCTCTGCAAATAGCACTAGCATGCCAAGTTGGCCAAACCTATACTAACACTACAAGCGACCACATACACACTTCTCCAAGTCTAGAAACAACTTGTAGACCACACAACAACACCACACGACATCCAGGAATATTCCAACATCAACATACTACATTGCAACACTACCGCAACCACCTAAAATAAAGGTTACTTTCATCTTATGCATTAGGATGCACTACCATTGAACTCCAATAACTGAACTTACAAAGCAACTCAAGACTAGAAACTCCAAGGGAAGATAAATATAGACAGTATAAGCATGTTCCTAGATCCGTAAGACAAGAAATCTTAGTGCAAATAAATGCGAAGCAATCTCATTTCTCTCGGACAATCCTTCTTTATAGATAGACACACTGTCAAATACATCTTTTACTGTAGAACAATCCAAAACTTGAAACTCTGGATATAACACCTTGGAACACCTTTGATCATCACATTCAAACTACACAAGCATATCTTCAACCATGAAGAAATCTGGTGCACAACACTAAATACACCTCTATCACACTGCACACTCTTTTATTCAAATTTTCTCTAAAGCACTTGGAAACCAATTGAAATAGTTGCATCAACAA
Source organism: Sequoia sempervirens (assembly GCA_007258455.2). Taxonomy (NCBI): domain Eukaryota; kingdom Viridiplantae; phylum Streptophyta; class Pinopsida; order Cupressales; family Cupressaceae; genus Sequoia; species Sequoia sempervirens. The sequence continues at coordinate 158,663 of VDFB02040107.1, read as the reverse complement.
CACCAATACAACATATCTATAACATCTACAACACTAACAATCTCCTCATCTGTAATATCAGAAATCTCCAACAATCTTCATATTGTTGAAATCAATGAAAAAACCTACAACATACATGCAACAATCTCCCCCTTTGTCATTGATGGCAACACTAGCTTTGAAAAACCATCAACAACAAAAAAATAACTCTGCATTAAGTAGCACTCCCCTTTATTGGGGTACACTTCACTCTCTCCCTTTACCTCTATTCTTCAAACACCATTCTCTCCCTCTATGTTTCTCAGATCACACTCTCCCACTTTGACATCAATTCTTTCTTTTTGTTTTTTAGACTTCACTCTCTCCCCCTTTGACATCAATGGCAATGGGAAACACCTGCAAGCAAATTTCTCCACTACTCCTCCTCCACTACTCTTATATTTCAATTATCTCCCCCTTAGGGGCACAAGTTATGCTCCAACTAACTACACCAACCAAAAACACTACTACCTACTCCCCCTAAGAGGTATCCTTCAACATCAGTCCAGGACCAAGAATATATCTTGAAATGCTTCCTGTACAAATGCACCAACTTATTCATCTAGTTGAAATGAGGGGTAATAACCCCTAACTTATGTCGAAGATACTCAAACGTATCTTTAGTAAGATCCTTTGTAGGCACATACTCCAACTTCACCTCATTCTCTACAACTTTTTCTCTTAGAAAGTGATATTGGATAGAGATATGTTTTGTTCTTGAATGCATTACTGGGTTCTTTGAAATATTGATAATGCACATGTATTATCACATAAGATATAAATAGGCTCATCATATGATACTCTGATATCCTTCAACATCTACTTCATCCATAACACCTGTGTACAACATGATGATGTTGCAATATATTTTGCCTTTGCAATAGATAATGACACTAAATCATGCTTCTTACTCAACCAAGAAACCAACCTACTTCCAAGAAAGAAATCCCCTCCACTTGTACTTCTTCTATCATTTGTATAACCTGCTCAATCTACATTTGTATATGCACTCAAGGAGAAATCGGTATCCCTGGGATACCATAAACCAAAGTCTGGAGTGCCCTTCAAGTATCTAAATATCCTTTTTACTGTTGTAACATGTGACTCTCTAGGATCTTCTTGAAATCTTGCCACAAGACATACTGTACGCATGATATCTGATCTAGTAGCAGTTAGATATATAACTGGAAATTCAACCTTCAAGGCATAGAGTTAATAGGAAATAAGGCATACAACCACCATATGCATTCCTAATTACTCAATAAGATTAAATCTATTCAATAGAAAACATGCAATAATAAGTAAAACCATATTTCAAGCAAGTGACACCTTCACCTTCACCATATTGTCATGGATGACTTCCATTATTCCTTCTTTGTAATCTTTGTTCTCAAATATGGGTATGCTACTCTTTCGCTATGAGATTCAAGTATATTTGATGATTGCAATGATGCAAACGTCAAATTTTAAGAGTTTTTGGTTAGCCATCAATATGCAATGAAGGCTTTCTTTTATAGAAAAGCTTGTTTCAGATGAACGATTTGGATTCAAAGATGAAAGATCAAGATCAACGGTCGAGGTTCGTTGAGAGGAAATAGATTAGAGAGTTAACTGGACTGATTGATTCAATCAAGGGAATTGATTGGATAATCAGTGGAAATTGATTGATTAATTAGTGGGATTGAATAATCAATGGAATTGATTTGTTAGTCAATGGATTTGATCGAATAATCAATGGGTTTGATTGATCATTCAATAGATTTGATTGAATAATCAATGGGTTTGATTGACCAATCAATGTGTGTGAGGATAATTAATTAATTAATTATTAATTAATCTTTGGAGGAATGTGCAAATAAAGATTGAAATAATTTTAAAAAAAGTTTTTTTAAATTAATAGATCATGTTGAGTGAATATTGGAGAATTAAATAATTAATTTAATTATTTAATCCAAAAGTGGGAAAGTGGTTTAATTAAATAATTTGTAACAATTATTTAATATAAGAAGGGTGTTTGATGTTAATTAAATAATTACTGATAATTGTAGACATGGAAAATATACCGACATACTTGATCCCAATTACTAACACCTCTTCATCCTAAATCATCCCTCTGTCTAACCATTTAATTAAATACCCTTATTTGATTAAATTCATCAATTTTCCTCCCTTAATTAAATAAATCATTATTTATCTGATTAAGTCTTTCTCGTTTGTTAATTAAATTAATCAATCTGATTTAATTAACCCTAGGTCCTCATTTAATTAAATAATTCATTTTATTTAATTAAATCTCTAAATTCATCTTATTAAATTAAAGCTTATTTGATTTAATCTAACAATCATCCCCTTTAGTTGAATAAATCAAAAATATTTATTTAACTAGGTCTAAATCATTTTCCTCTCAACTTTGATTTATTTAAATCCTAAAATCTAAGTCAAAATTGTCAAATCACCTAACCTTCTCTTAATTTAATCAAATCATGATTAAATCTAATCTCAATCCATGTCCCATCCTCTAGCTTTTGCCAATTGCACATGAAAATACATTTAATTCATTTATTAACTCTCTATTTTCTCTCAACTTGGCATCTTTAGAGAATATTCCTTCAAATTTGAAAATCCATCCAAGTGGACTTTGTCCTTCCAACAAGACATTCATTCCTTCTTACATGTCCTTGTGCATTGAGCCAAGTGGCATTTAAGTCATTCCTTTTTCCCTCTTACATGTCATTTCACTATTTTCAAATTTCACCTAATTGCATTTATGGGTACATTCATCAAAATGTGCACATCCTTTGCCCATTCACATCTTGACAAGTGGCATTTGGCCATTGGTTGAAAGTTAGTCCCACATTGCTTCATTTTGGGCATTTCTCCATCTTGTCTTTCTATAAATAAGAGGCTTCTCTCTTCATTTGATCATCCACAATTTGAGCAAGCTTATTATACTTAATTTTATCTTCAAGCTTATCTATCTTCATCAATTTTACCAAAGTCTTAGCTAGGTTATGCAGGTTTTTCATCATGGAGCTCAAGTAAATCTTCAACAAAGTGGATCAATCTTCATCACTCATCAACATTGCATCATAGGAGTTGGGAAAGGGCCAATTTTCACATCAAATTGGCACCAATTCCCCCATTGGATCAAGAGTTTGCATATTTAATTAGGATTTCATTGCTTTCTTATTATGTTCATTTTATTTCCTAGTTTGAGCATTGCTAATGGATTTCATGGGGAATCTTGATTCTTACTTGCATTTTGATCTAACTATGTATTTGTTTATTGTGTTTTGCGGGTACTAGGATTGGGGTTCTACATTTTGGCACTAGGAGGGAAAATCTCAAGTTTAAATCACGTTTTTTAACAAAATTTTGTGCTTTTCTCTATTTTTGTGTGTCTACAGGGAACTATGCTGCTAGCAGTCTAGCGTCGCCATACCACACCGCTACCAGTCCAGTGTCGCCATACAACAACACTTCAAACTTCAACCTGCACCACTTTGTCTTTCCCACCCATAATTCAAATCTTCTAACTCCGTCGTTGGGTCAGGTTACGGGCGCTAGAATTTCCAAACTTCAAACAGCACCACTGGGTGAAACTCCACTGCAATCACGCTCTTTGGTTTTACTGCAAATCGTCACTGTCTGACAAGCGGTGCCATACAGCACCGTTGAACATCCTCAAACTTCACCACCTGTATAGACTGCACCGTTGGAGTCAAGTAAAAGGTTTAAATTAGTTCAATTTCGACATGTGCTTTTTCATTTTGATTGCTTTAGGTTGCTAACTGGTTTTTCTAACCTCTGTTTTGCAGTTCTAATCAGTTTTTGCAGGTTGGTCTAATCAAGGTGAAGGAGGAAAACGAGGTTGAAAGTGACACTATGGCATCATTCACTCATTGCATCAAGTGTTTTTGAACACTTTAGTGTTTTCTTAACACTTTGGGAGAACTCATAATTTCTCTTAAGGATTTGTTACCTTTCATGCTCTTAGGACATACTAAATTTCTTTTGGGCTCTAAAAAGAACACTACAAAGTTTTCAATTTTTGCTACAAAGGGATTAAAAAGAACATTAGACACATCCACTAGATTTTGTTTAAGGTTAACAATTTAATAAAGCAACTTTCATCTTTCATTTTGGTCCTCTAAAAAGAATCAAATCATTGCTTTGAGGATTTAACATGAACATGTGCATTTTTTTTTGTAATCACTTACTCAAAATAATATCATCAAAAGACGTATGCACTTCTCTCATGCCTCACGACGATCTTGAGAATCAAAATACTTTTGGTGATATTAAGTTGTGTAAGTGATTGCCTACACACTTCAATTTGGATCCTAAAATTGAACAAATCTTGTGAGTGTGAGTGTAACATATCGTGTGTGTTCTCTCTTTGCTTCTAAACAAAGATTGATCAAACTACAGATGTGTTTGCTCACTTTTATGTTATCTTAGAGGGCCTGCCTTGTGGGAAAGAGTAATCACCCAAGGGAACAACCCAATCGGGAACACGCTAAAGCCAAGCGACTTCCACCTGAGATATAAGTGTGGGTACTTGAAGAAATGCAAGTATCACAAGGATTATTCCGACGAGAAGGACAACAATGGTCTCTCACCACATGGATGGTCCCCCACGAATGGAATGCCCACATTAAAACCCTTGTTTAGAAAAGGCCAAAATCCTTGATCTATTTGTTGGTGCAAGAACGGTTGTTCTGAAGCTGCCCCACAATTTTATGGCTTTTAGTAGAGATGGAAAGTATGCCATGGGAGCTTCATGGGTACTTATGCTTAGCTGACCTGAGAAGCGAGCGCATTGTAAGGGGGAGCCTGTGTGGTCAAGCATCTAACCATCCATTGAAAGTAAGCGTAGCTAGATTCGTCCAAGTGGGGACTCAACAAATATTGTCTCAAATATCCATACGGTTGTGCATGTTCTTGAAATCAAAACACTTTTCTTGATCAAAAACTTTGGAACAACAAACATTTAACATGAGCATAAAATCTCAAACCCTTTAGGAGAAGAAAATATCCTTGAACAAATTCACATGCTATTGCTTTCCCTTGGGATTCATATCCTTAGAGGTTTCTAGGCATTTGGATTTCATCTCAATTTTCTTCTACTAAAGTCAACATTAGGTAAATTTTGCCTTGATTTCCTCAATTTCTACATGATACACTTTGTGGGATGAGAAGAAGTTAAGACATTGGACATCTAGTTTCCAAAACCTAATCAAGAAGTGTGGATGTAGTAAAAGCAATTCATTAACCAAGATTAACTCAAATTGGACCCCACACATGTGCTTGGTATCTTTTGGTCATATGGTTTTCATGCAAACATTGGTCTTTTGGTTTGAACTACTCTTAGGGAAAAGCATGTTCTTCACTATCTTGGTCTTGTAAACAAGGTTCTCCTTAGGTTCATTTAGGATCAAATCAAACATTTCATCCATCCTCAAAACGCCAATCAATTCCCATCTCACAAACAACTTTAGAGGTTTGGAAACATCATTATCTAGACTTGGGTACATCCTTAAACCAAATCAAAATCACTTGTTTAGTTAGGTGTGTTTGGATGAATCCTTCCTTAGACACTTAGTTAGATTATCACTTCTTTGAACAAGTTCATCCTAAGATAACATCTAACATCTTAGGGTTTACAATTCCATTTTCCAAATCAAATCAAACCAATCAAAATCAAATCCTAAAGTCTAGCATTGATCCAAAGTTCCTAAAAAGTTCAACACCCATATCATTCACCCCTTCATCCTTCATCTCATCATTGGTCCTAAACACCTTAGAGGTCACTTTTGCAACAAGGTCAAAACACAAGAAGAACATGGAATATAAACTTGATTCATACATCATGAGCAATTCAAATCAACCAAACTATCAAAGCCTTACAAAACCAATTGATTATCAAAAGTCACATTTATACAATCCATACATGGGATCATTATCTCCTACAAACCTCAATGGTACAACAAATGTGAGTATGCCCAGTCAAAAGCTTGGAACACCTTTCCCGATGGTAGATTTAAATCCAAGACCAAACCTACAAATCTGTCAACCGAATAATCAATGCATGGGTCTTCAAATGAACAACATTATCCCACCAAATACAGACATGCCAAATGTGAATATACCAAGTACAATTTTACCAAACATGAACATTTCAAATCCACACTTGGTAAACTTTGGGATAGATATGATTGTGAATCATACAAATGTTGTCCAAAGTCCAAAGATTATGTTAACAACTCCATGTATTGATCCAAGTCAAAGTAACACCATGCAAAATCAAAGTTACCTAAATCAAGGCAATATGGTTCCCAACCACAACAATGTTCAATTTCAACCTATAATGCCAAATTAGAACATTATCCAAAATTAATTTGTCCATGATCCTATGCAAACACCACAAGTGTACATTCTAAATCCACTTGAACAAAAGCCAAATCGACTATATCAAGGGTGTCAAGATCAAAATCAAGATTAGATTTCGCTAGATCAACTTGCTTCACTTTCCAAACTAATTGACTTATTGAGCCAAGAGACATTTGCACTCCAAAATCAATACACTCTTCCTTTGGTGAAACCATGTCATCAAAGCATTGAGTTGTGTCCACAACCACATCAAGAGCAATATCTCCAATGTCAAGAGGTTGGATATCAAGATCAACAACAAACCCAATCACCACCTCTTTAAGATCAATCACCACATCTCCAAAATCAATCACCACAAGGTCAATTTAAGGCACAAATCTCACAAGGTAACAAGCGAAAATACACACCACTTGGGAAACCAATTGAATCGATCATGCAATAGTTGGTGTAGGAAAAACTCATCACAATTCCCACCTATGAAAATTATCAAGAGCCCTTAGTGAAACCGCCATGGTATAATGAAAATCACCTTTGTGGTTTCCTTAAAATAAAGGGACACACAACATTATATTATATTCGACTCAAAAATCTCATTCAAGACCTGATTGATAAAAAATTAATAATTATTGGGGACAATAATTAGGATTCAACCACTGGCGATAGCATTGACAATATCTTTGCCACAATTATTGAAAACAATGTTCAAGATCTATCCATCAATGAGCACATTGAAGATGTTTCTATCTCATCCGAAGATCAAATCAACATATGTCAAGAGTCACTTTTCAATCATGATCAAAATCCACCAACAATACCCAACAATGATCAAATTCAAGAAATGTCAACATCACTTGAGCCTATGGTTGAAGAAATTGACAATCTCTCTGCCACAATTGTTGAAAACAATTGTTCAAGATCTCTCCATCAATGAGCACCTTGTAGATGTTTCCACCTCATTCGATGATCAACTCACCATACATCAAAAGCCACTTTTTAGTGATCTATTTCAAGGAGTGTTAGAGTTATTTGATCCTATTGACATAATCCATGATCCATCGACCAATGATCATGTTGGAAATACATCTACCTCATCCAATGAGTTCAAGGACATATCTCAAGAAATTATTCCAAAGCATGATCAACATCTTTCACCAAAGTCTAGCAATGGTCCTTTCCAAGACATATTCACATCCTTTGACCTCATGGTTACAGATACTAGAGCAATCCTCAACTCAACATTTGATCCAAAAACACCCAAAGATCAAGAGGATATTGAAGCACTTACCATGACTAATGATGATGTCCAAGAACCCTTTGTAAGCAATCCATCCTTTGAAACTGACCCATGTCAAGAACTTGATCCAAAGCATGTCAAAAGCAATCCCAAAATTAATCAAGATCAAGAATTTGTATCTCCAAGATACTACAATGATGTAATGGATACTCTCCTATCTATACAAGATGGTCATATCCACATAGCACTTACTCCTCCATCTACCCATGAGACAATTTTTGTGGATGGACACGTAGATGATCTTAATTCATAATAGGATTCTTTTACTCCTGATATTATTACTCAAAAAGAGAAGGTTATTGATTCTTACAGTCAAACAGAGTTGTCAACATCAGGATCAAATATATCCCAAATTCAAACTAAGGACATCATGTATGAGGATATCCAGCATTATCCACTCAAGGAAACAAGTCAGATAGAATAGGGTATTCTGGAGTCAGTAGAGCAGCAAATTGAAATAATGTCATCTATAGTGGTCATTTATCAGAGAATGCTTACTGAAAAAGACATCTCAAAACATGAAGAATCAAAGAACAAAGGTGCTACTACCACCATATTGGAGGCAACTATGTCTCAAGAAAACATCAACATAGGGAGCACGAAGATTCCTTATGATGAAACTGATGCTAATACTACAACTAGCCACATCATGAATCTTCATCCACCCATCATCCCATCCATGAATTGGGACCAATGTCAAAAGAAAGATTTGAATCAAAGCACAAATAAAATTGTCAAAGAAAAATAAGCAGAGAAGCATAATGGACAAATCAAATACACATGGATACCAAAAAATACAAAGAAAGATTATCCCTATCAAACTCCATCAGTCAAAGAAAGATTATCAAATACACATGGATACCAAAAAATACAAAGAAAGATTATCCCTATCAAACTCCATCAATCAAAGAAACTATGGGGAAAAATAAAAAAGGGAAAATTATCCATCAAAGATGTCCACAAAGGAAAAAGTAGGCTTCCCAAGTGACATACAAAGTATATCAAGTAGTTGGTCCTAATTCCATGCACACTTTCGTATCCACCCATAATTGCTCATCTTCCTAAGTTTGGAGATTCAAAGGTTCCAAACTATCGACCAATCCATCTTTTTTTCCTAAAAACACTCCATCCATGCCTCCACACATGATATCCAACTCTCACATTAGCCATGTATTGGCAGCCACCCTTCATCATAAAGATTCAAAAGGAACTCTATCGCAATGTGCGCACAAAGATAAAGTTAACTCTAGTATCAACAAAGCAAATCAGGAATCTCAAAATTTATATTCAAGTGCACATATCTTGGCAAAGCAACTTCTTCAAGTAGGATATCGATGGAACATTATGACAAAAGCATCTACATCAGCAACACTAGGTGGTTCAGCATGAGCTTAAAATCCTTCAGAAAAATCAAAAAAATCAAAAAAGTATGAAAATCCAAAAACATCAAAAAAAGGATTAGAAACAATAAAAATAAAAATTGTCCTCCAGTGAAAACCACTACGGTGGCGCTTTGGACAGGTACCACATGTGATGAAAACTTGGAAAATAGGCATCATGTGTAGAATCGAGCATCTGTGTGCATTAGTTCAGGTGGAAGCATCTCATCCCATCCATAATAAATCCAGTATTCCATCCATCTCAGCCATAATAAATCCATTCATCCATGAACCATTTATCCAATCCATTTTCATCCATCTACATCCATTTTCCAAATTATCTTGATCTTGACAAAGTTGGGTGCACACTTTACACTTGTTTATGGTAAACATCTTGACATGAGTCATTCCTACCCAACATTATTTGAACCATGAAGCATTCCTTTGTTCGAACACCTTATCTTATTGCAAGATAATCCATATCCATCTATCCATGCACCTATCCAAGCATCCATCCATGGCATTCCATACATTGCTAGACACTGGGGGTGATATTCAAGTCTTGCTTCGAGAATAAATCTTGGGATATATCCTCCAACTTATGTGGTGATCTAAACATTGGAAAACATAAAATAAAATTGGTCAAAGCATTTGTGAGCCAAAATCCAAATCACTAGCCCATGGCACATTTTGACAAGCAGATGTTCCTTATCAAGCATTATCTTTCATTGAACATCAATCCAAACAATCAATATTAGTCGCATCTAACATCAAATCATTCAAAACAATTTTGTTCCAAAATCAAGCTTCAAAATCCTGATCAATCAAATCTAATCAATCCATCATCTTGGGATATCCTTCCCAATCCTCGTGTTGCTTAACACTATCCTTGCATTATTGTGTATCCTCAACAATGTTATCATCATTAATCCATCGATCCAATCAATCAACCCTAGCTTGGTTTTCAACAAAAATCCCAAAACAAAGCACTGATATCATCATGCATATCCATATCCAAATCGTCAAAATCACAAAATCCAAAAACATTCAAAACATCTCAAAATCCAAAAATAGGTCAAAAAGTCAGTCAAAAAGTCAAAAACAGAGTCGTCTTGTTGAACTATGTCATCTCTGAGCTTTGAACATAGGAAAGGTTGATTTTGATCATCTCCCGAGACACTTAGGTCAGTCCTTTAGGAGTCTGTCATAATAAACTGGCAATCCATTTGTTCATATCTCATCAATAATCAAGTTTGTGCCAGTCAAACTACGTGGTCTCTATGTGTATAACGTAGGAAAGGATAATCTGTTGATCAGCCCCTGAGGCCCCTAGGATAGGTCTTTAGGTTAGTCTCTTGGTCAAAATCTCAGAAAACCCTAAAACATTTGAAAATTTGAAAATCAAAACATTTGTGAAATCTTGAAAATACCAAAAAATAGCTTCAAAACATTTTGAAAAACATCCAAATATTTGAAAAAGTCCATCTATCCCCATTTCACTTTCACTTGCAATAAACATCGCTCATAATAAATCAATCGTGATCCTCAACCTTTGGTGAAACATTCAAAAACAAGTCTAGCAAGTTCAAAAGTGAAAACTCAAATGTTAAAGTCTCAAGTCTAGGTCAGTACGTAAACAAGTTAGTCAACACTTTGTGTCAATAGCTTGTCATCCAATCAGTCCCATATCAAATCATCTGATATTGTCATGTCCTAGGATGCATCCTTCCTACAATGGACATCAACATCAGGCATCACCGTAGTTTAGTCTCGGCTAGCGGTATTGAAGAAAATTAACTTGTTTGTTTACTTTATCTTTATCTTGTTGAACTTATCTTATTGTGCTCAATCCAAGGACCTCTCAATGATATCCAAATGAAAGAATTTAGAGAGATAGGAATGGGACAATGATCATTATATTTTTATTTGTTGTGTTTGTTGGATATTCTTGTAATATAACTTGGTTAGGCACGCTTTGCTTGGTTTGTAGGGAAGGTGTTTTAGGTGTCTTGTTGACCACATAGGAAGGCTTGCTTTCCTATGTTTTGGTCTGAGATGTTTGGAATATCTGAACTGCATTTTGAATAAGGTTCCATATGCCAGGTGTGAACAAGAGTACTCCTATTTTATTATCGAGTCAAAGTGCATCACACTAGGTGCAACGCCATCTTGGTTCTTAATACCTTGATGCATTGCGCCTACGTGTGTTATCAAACATAAGATAATTAGCCCTTTTAAAATCCCAACTCCTCGGTATGCATCATCATCATCATCATCTCGTGTCTTGTTGGAATCTCTTGTGTTCTTATATCCTCTTTCATACTAACATGGTACCATGACAGTTAATCACAAATCATTATCGTCATTGCACTCATCCTGCATCCACAAACCATCAGCATATTGCATACTGCATATCATATAGGAAATACTAAATCATATCACATGCATTGCATTTCCATCATTGCATAATATAGATTGCTTATTCAAAAGCATTTCATCATTTACACATTTGCATCATCATATTCATAAATCATATAAAACATCATTTTGCATTCATCATATCATCGTCATAATATCCATCGAACATACATAAGCATCATATCATCATCATAAGCATCGCATAAGTACATCATCGTATAATAGATGAGAAAAGATAATGAAAAAGGAAAAAATATTGTATTTCATCCATTAGGGGCATAATATAGATCTGTTAGTTGCATAATCATTGCATTTTGCATCATCATATCATAGCAAAAAAGGTATAAAAAAAGAAAGCATCTCATCTCATTTGCATCATCACATAGAGCGTAATGCACATCGCATAATCATTGCATCACATCATAAAGTCACTCATCACATAGCATTATCATCACATAAGCATCATAGAAGAAAACATCATAGCATCATTTGCATCACATTGCACAACATATAGAAATAAAAGCCATCCATAATGAATAAAGTAGAATAGGACACATCATATCGGATAAGTATCATGTCATATATCATTGAAATAAATACACTTTCATGGTACAAAATAATCTGATCAAGTGTGTATCAAATACATAAGTACAAAAGGCCCACTGGGGCTATCAAAAATGAGCCCATCAGGCGCAAAAAAAATCTTGTCTCTAATCAAAACTGAAGGCTAGCCCTGCTGGCTATTGCCCTCGCCACTTGCTCTCTCCCCGTGATCCTCTATGGGTCTATGTCCTATCCTCTGTGAAAAATTTGGCACTCGGGCTACTCTCGACACGGCCTGGTAATAGTGCAACCTATAATAGTCGGCCTCTTGGATGACCTCCTTGTATGATTGAAGTGATACTGTGCTCCGAGAGGAGGATGCATACATACTCTCAATCTGCTATCGTCTACCCATCTCTGCCACTGCCTGTAGCTCTACAGCCTATCTCTGTTGGACAACCTAGTCTCGCTCAACTGTAAGTGCCTATACCTGGGCTTGTAACTAAAAAATTTGGCCATCTCTAGGGTCTTTTTGGAGAGGTGGCTACACGGGTGGTTGATCCTGGCCCTTGTCTCTGGGTGGTGTTGAGTCCCTATCCTGTTGTCCTTGATCTTGATCCTGCCATCTAGGGTTTGGATCTTGTCTCTGCTAGCCCACCTAAGGATCTGGGAGTGGTTGATCCTGTGGCCCCCCATCATGAACTAGCTGATGCGGTGGTGGCCCACCCCCTCCCTAATCTTGGTCCCTATCCCCTTGGCCTCATCCTACTCCCCTTCCTCTAGCTTTGCATCGAGCAGATGGTGTCCTTGGCATTATAAGTCAAAGAGGCAGCTTGAACCAGTCCTTGTATACCTGTGTGGTCCCTGGATCTGCCTGTCCTTGGTCATATGGCCATGGCCTCACCACCAGTTGCATGAAACTCTACACTGCCTCGTGCGTAGGAATATATCGGTCCTAGGAGCTCTGGCTTGTCATCCATGCAAAAATGGCCACATACTGATCATCTAGCTTATCTTGTGGCTCGTCGAACTACCTCTAAACCCTGCTTGGCAGGTACATCTCGAGCATTGTGTGCTCCCTGCCCTGCATTAATCTGTCCTGTTGAGCAAAGAAAAGTTGTTGCACATGGTCGAACCATGTGGGCCATCCAAGATATGGCTGCCAAGTAAAAGCACCCATATCATCAAGAACTCTCCTCCAATGAGGAATCTCGTGTTGTCCTATGTGGGTGAAGGAAACACCTCTGTGATATCATCAAACAACCAGATCATCTGGCTCCGTGGTAACTGGAACAACTCAGATGGAGCACAACGATGTGCTCCCAAGCCCAGATGTGCAAGAGTGTAATGCCAGCCCCAAGAGCTCGGCCATCTAGGTATGTGAACTCGTGCAAATCTCTATATAGTAAGGATAGAAGAACTAGCCCCCACACAAACAATGTTTGTCGCCAAACCATGCGCTCCCAAGCGAGCCCCCATCCAGGACTGAAGTATCAGCCCTGCTAATCTGGTGTGATGAGACCCGATATGATGGTTGCAATAATAAGGTGGAAGGGTGACACAGAGAGCCTATAACGCTCTAACTCGATCTGACCCTCGTAGAAAACAATCTCATCAAGGCTCATAATATCATAGTAGGCATGCCTCCCAGCATCCACATCGTAAATCACCTGCTCTCTGTGGATGGGCAATCTATGGATCTGCCACACGTCTTCTAGTGTGACTGTTGCCTCACCTGTCGGGACGTGGAAAGAAGATGTCTCATTGTGCCATCTATCAGCGAGTGTCATCATCATACCCAAGTGTGTCTAAACGGGCGGTGCATAAGCAATGTATGAAAGAACAATCCACCCTAGATACTCTTGTTGTCACTCGGGTAGATCATACAAAATGTTGAAAAGATCTCGGGACTTGTGCTCGCGTGAGTAAAGTATCATCACCTCCTCCTGCATTAGGAAAGTCACCACGTTAAAAATTCTTCAAAAGAATCCTAATCCTGGTTTGTCTTGGCATCCTGAAGCAACCTCAATGTCGCTGTCTGTGGGTGCGGTGCAGTTTGCAAACTCCAAATTGTGCCGCTAGGAGTATTTGAACCTCAAACTCTGCCACGACGTCGTAGTTTGAGAAGGCAGCTCAGTTTAAAGGGAAACCCTAATTTCAAAGAGAACTGCGGTGGTGCACTTTGCATATGCGGTTGGGTTTGTAATTTAAACCCTAATTCCAAACTTCCCAAGGCAAACCTAAAAAGGGGTTTGACCAAGGCAAACCCCCATACCCTAACAATCAATATTTTCTCCATCTCTTTTGTGTGTTTGTAGATTTAGGTATATTGAGGACTTAGAAACCATTGAAGAATAGGTTGAAGAATTATTGAAGTCATATTCCTCCTTGTAAGGTCAAAATATCAACAAAAAATCTCTTACAGTGCCGAAAATCAAAGTTTCAAAGGCAGACACCTGTCAGGAACCGAAGTGCAAACCGAGGGCTTTCGTTTCCACTTTCAAATTTCTAGAAAAGCCAAAGTGGACTAAGTCACAAAAAATGGTGACTTAGTCCCATTGCACATGTTTTTAGAGTTTTTTGTAGATTTGGATACCCCTTTGGCTGAAACAGACTCTAGTGCAGTTTTCCAGATCTAGAACTAGGTCACCCAGAATGGCGTATGTGTCCTAGTAGGCCAATTTTTTAGGATCAGCAGCATTTCCTGTCTCCATTCCAATTTTCAACACATTTCCAGGTGAATTCTTTCTATTTTTCTTTTATGTTTTTCTTTGATTGCATTTATATTCATCTTTCTAGGTGTTTTTGCATACATCACTGTGTTTTCAAACAAGGTGCATTTCTTTAGTTTTCATTTAATAATCAATATCTTTTATCAATTTTCTGCATTTAGATCACTTCATTTAGGCATACTTCATCCATTCTTGCATTGATTTTTAGTGTAGATATTGCCCATTTTGGCCATCTTTCTCCTTTTAGGTGAAAAACACTAGAAGTGTAAGAAAGTCCCTTGGAAGCCAAAATCTTTGTATACACTAGGATTTTCATTATTATTCATTTCATTGCATTGATTTGCATCTAATTTAGGGTTGTTAACTTACATTAGTTTGCATTACATTTAGAGTTTTAGGTTTGTATTTTGTATGCTTTAAAATCTAAAAAAATAAAAAAAATTACATTAATTTTGCATAGTGTTTGCATGTTAGTGTATGTTCAATCATTCATATTCAAAAATTGAGTCAAAATTGTATTTAAAAAAGTGTCATATTGTACATCATTTATCATTCATTGCACTTGCATTTAAACATCAAATTCTAGAAAAAACGGTTACTAAAAGTACAATTTATAACCTAAAACAAGAAACCCTAGATATGAACTTCAAACTCAAATTTAAATTTTTATAAGCCTTGTGCTAGGACCCATTCACCCTAGGCTGAATCTATCCTTGTACAAGTGTTTTTTTATACTTTTGGGCACTAATTTGTCTTTGTTTGCATTCCTCTAATCTGTTGTTTTTTGGTTTTAGAAATCAGAAAAATCAGTCATTGTTTGCATTATCTTTAATTTCTCTATTTGAGTGCATTATTTCAAAATCAAAATTGGAATTACAAGACATCATTTTCAGGTTTTTTCATAGTATAATCAAAAAATATCTTGTTTAAAATCTGAAAATTTCTATTTATTTTACATACTTACATTGCACTTCATATTCTAGGGTGTTTGATTGCATTTATCTAGTGTCTATTCTCCATCTTGGGTCCACCTAGGTTTGGTGAAGCTTGTATGAGCATCACAACCTAGTATCTTATTACCAATACTATAGTGAGATGTAGTTTGAGACTCATGCCATCCCACGCTTCTACACACGCCGTGGATCTTGAGTTTTCCAACTCTTTCACCCATAGTGTTGATACTAGTCAACCCACTATGGACCATAGCTTTGATACCTCCTTTCCCATGACCACCCTACCCACAACCAATGTGATTGATATTGACACAATGGTTGCTAATGTCCCTCAAGAATAACTAAGAAAAATGGATGAAGAATTAGAAAAATTGTAAAACTTTGTGAGTTTTGAATACATTGTTGGTACTACAATTTCTATCATAGATAACATGAGGAGAATGATTGATAATGAACAAGGAATAGAAATTATGTGTAGCCTATCTCATATCATTAATAAACATGTTCCTACCATAGCTAGTTGCACTCAAACTTTGGAGTATACTCAAAGTCAAGGTAGAAATCCAATTGCTCCTTCCACAACTATGACCTCTATTCTGACATACACTAATCCAACTGTTACAACAACTAAACAACCTACTAGCAATATCAATACCACCTTAGGTATTTCCACTGGGAATCCCTTTATCTTTGTGCATTCAAATCTCATATCTCCTAATTCATCTCCCCTCACCAACTTACAATTCACTTGCCCTTTGAATACATATACCCCTCCACCTTATTCACCTCCATCTCACAACACAAACAATGATCTCATCCTTAACCAAATCCTCCAAAGTGTTTCATTTCTCCAACAACAAATTGTTGCATTGAATCAAAATCAAAATGGCCAACCTTCACAATACGTCAAAAGAAACCCTTTTTCCTTGGAGATATTAAGAGCACACATGCCACAAGGCATAGAGATTCCTAGATTTGAGAAATATGGCGGAAAAGGAGACCCTAGTAACCATGTCTCTACATGCATAGCCTTATGTAGTGACTTCATTTTTGAGGATAAACTCTTGGCTAAAATTTTCCCCAGATCCTTGAAAGACACTGCCTTGGAGTGGTTTTGTTCTTTACCGAATAACTCAATTAGTTCATTCAATGAACTTGCAGATGCCTTTATTAACCATTTCAGAGTGCACCTAGGTCCCAAGATGACCTTAGCTAATTTAATGCACTATAAACAAAATAAAGATGAAAAGGCCATTGATTTCATAGCACAATACCAATTGCTTTACTCACAAATAAGCATTAAGATTCATGATTCTAAGCTTCAAATAATTTTTATAGCTAATTTTCAGACCAATATTAAAGCTAAACTTGAGATGTTGAAGTTTCCCTCCTTTACACACTTGTGCACGACCCTTCGTGATTATCAGAATTCAGTTAGTTATTGTGAAGCAAAAACTCCTAAAATTCTAAGAAATCCAAAGCCACGCCCCAAAACAATTTTCAACCTTTTAAGAAACAAAATAAAGGCTTTTACAAATAAATACACCTCAAACAAATCAACATGTTAACACCCAAGTGGCTGCTATAAAAACAACAAATCCATATACATTTAGGGAGAGGAGTAGACAATTTACCCCTTTACCTAATACCCTTCACTCCATCATGTTGCAACTTTTGAGTAAGAACTTAGTTACCTTACCTCATGTTAGATCCATCGATACAACTAAGCCCTTACCTCCAAACTTTAACTCGAATGCTTTTTGCCATTATCACTGTCAAAATGGACACAATAGAAAACAATGTAAGCATCTTAAACATATTGTGCAAGACCTCATTGGTTCTAATCACATCTAGATTGGTGGTGTTAATGATCAAGGAAATAAGTATGTTGCCCCACCCAACCAAAATTTGCAAATATTTACCAATCCCATGCCAAATCATAATATATCTTTTGTGAAAGCTATCGATACCAAAAATGATGTGATGAATGTTGACAAACTTGAAGATGAGAATAATGACAATATGAGTGAAAATGAAGGATGCTTACAATGTATGGTCGACTTCATTGATGTACAACCTTGTAAGGGCCAAACCAAAAAGCCCCTTGATATTGCTTTCTCACAAAATGACATAATTATGCATGCACCTGATGGTCCTCTTTAACATAGCTGGAAGAATCAATGACAAGCCTACTAATGGGATAGTAATTGATCACGTGTGTGTAGAGAGTGTGATCAGTAAGGAGTTCTTATTTTTGCATGAACTATATCAATATTCTTTTAAACAACCGAAAGCATGGATCAAAATGCATAATGGTTTTGCTTGCCCTACGATAGGTTCAATAAATCTTCCTTTACAGGTTGGACCAAAAAAATTGAATGTCTCATTCTCCATCTTCTCGTCATTGGACCAATTTTGTGTGAATCTTCGTTACCCATGGCTATGTTCCATGGATTCCATCCCATTGGTAGTGCATAAATGCTTAAAGTTTCTATTTTGCAATGGGATTTTTACTGTGCACCATAGTGGCTTTAATGTTGTGTCTTCCCATGGGAATTTCTTATTGGATTTCTTTCAGCCCGAACCTATGGAACCTAGATTAGGCCTCGTGAGGATTTATTTTTCAAATCCTATCAAAATTTTAATGCAAAACACATAGCAAAATTATCACTTAGCAATATGCCTCAACCCAGGATTGAGCCTCCTATCGTTGATGATACCATGATTGAACCAAAAGCCCTTCCAAGTAACCAAGACCAATCAATGACAAATCCTTCACCTACTTCCTACAAATGATCAAGAGATAACCAAATATGTCCTATTGTCCCTCCTAAGATCAAACAAGTTTACAAATCTAAAGAGAAAGTGGTTGAACAACCTCCCATGGTTCCTTTCGTTCCTCCCTTGTGAGAAGAAAAGAAACCTATGGTTGATAAACCCACTCTTACACAATCACAACTTGAAAATCATGCAAAAATAAATAGAAATGTTAAAGAGTTTAGGCGTAGATGTCATGCTATTGCTCATAAGTTAAAATAAGAAAAAAAGATAAAAATCAAGATCAAACTCAGATTGAAGCAAATCATGATGATCCTCCACCTTTGCAACAACAACAAAAAACAAGAAACTTCTATGAACATTGTCATTATGCCTCCTATTATGATTAGCTTGGATGATGATGATGAGATTGCTAAAATTGGTGAGGAAGTGCATAATGAGCTAAATTCATTGTTTTCCTCTTCCATGAGCTTAGATGATAACAACCATGATGATCCTCCTATAAAGATTGACTCACCACGAGTTGAACCTAGTGATGCTCCTAGTACAACACTTGTTGTTTTCCCTTTGGCTATTTATATACCTTCCACATATGATGAACAAGATTGGGATGCAAATGACCTGTTATAGGTTGACTTGCATGTTCCCTACTAGTCTTTGTATTCATGTTCTTTTTGATTGCATGTGCGTAATGTGATCCCTTGTACAATGTTTCTTGGCATGTCTTTATATGTTTGTGAGCCTACTTTGGATGACCCTTGTCACTCCATCCGTGTTAAGGATACAAAGGAAGTGAATATGTTGTGACATTCTTCTATTTGTATCTCAATTCTTCTTTTGTAATCTTTTATCTTGTGTTTTCCTTTTGGGGATGATGCAAAGTGTCGAGACATTCAGGTCTCTTCCATGTTGACCCAAAAGTGTCTCTTTATTTTTCTCTTTATGTGTCATTCTTCCTTTGTGCTTGTTGTTCCATGAGTCATTTGGGGAATGATGACAGTTTCGAGCTTGATTATATCACTACAACAACAATAAATGTTGATCCCAAATCCATGGATCCCTTATGCATTATCTTAGGATTGCATATGGGAGGAAACCCTATCCTTTATATAGCATAGCTCTATCTCAGAAAAATATGTTTACATATGGCTTTCCAAATAAAGCTCTCATGTGTTAGCATTTGTCGTGTATGTTTTACTTTAAAGTAATTGCTCACAATAGGGTTTTCAACAATTTCTTTAAACTGGGGGAATATGTGTCCTCACTCATTGTTTGCTTCAAAGTGTGGTATTATTACTTCATGTGATGTGTCTTCTTGGTGGTGTCATTGGGTTTTATGTCCTTCAAGATTGCGGCCTTTCTAGGCATATGACATTCCTCTTAGTGGTGATGCTACAAATTGCATTCCCTAAGTTGTGAATCTTTTATCTTCGTCTAGTCCTCTCTTGGAGACATTAGGCATGATGTTCCCTAAGAGGATACCTTTCATGAACTAAGAAAAACCCCTTTGAATAACCTATTGCGTGTATCAAGGCCACCAAGCATAACACAACTTGCTTGCCAGTGGAGCCTTTTGCTAGCCTTGTGACCATTTTTGTGTGGTGGTTATCAAATTTATCAGGAGGTATAACTTTGGTATTGTTAGTACAATGGGAGCCTAGAAAAAGGCATGACTTCCCATTAGCCACTTTTTGGGGGCTCACCTAGTGGACATTGGATATTTCACTAGCCTGTGTGAGCACATTTGGTTTGCATAATGGACAACAATTTTCCACTTGTAAACATTTTTTTTGGACAAACAACTAAGGCTTGTTCTATATTGATTAGACAAATAGTCGAGGCTTGATCCACCCCTCTTTATTCTCATTAATTTTGGCATTATATACATGTGTATCTTGTCTCGCTACTTCATATTTAACATAGGCATGTGTCTCTTGTGCCTTTGTTGGTTTGTCGTGAGATCTTAGATCTTGGGGGCTTGATCATCCTACTTGACCTTTGTTGTCTTACCTTTCCAATGATTGAACAATTAGACCTCTCTTCACATTTTTTTGATTAATTTAATGTGAGTTTGAGCTAGGGCTCATCCTCTCACTGAAGTGGGGGCTAAATGTAGTGTCGAAAAATGTACTCCTTTACATTTTCACACTATTTTTGGGTCCCTTAATTAAATGGACTTAATTAAGCCTCTAATTGCCTAAATTTTTCATTTACAAGCCTAATTAATTTCAATTTCCGAAAGGGGAATTATGATTTAATTAATGCATTTATCATTATTAACACCACAAAATGAATAGGTCTTGATTATTAGGTTAGGACCCATTTTCCCATGGGTGAATGGGTCCCCCTTAAGATCACAATCTCAAATTTTAAACATGTTTTTGGCAACATATTAAGATCCTAAATTCAAAATTTAAGTGTCGGCTTGTAATGTTTAATTTTCAGGAAGTTAGAAAAGTGTCTATAAAAGCAAGGTCTTTTATCAATTCAAATCCTAGATTTTCAAGAGGAATTTCATGCAATCTTCACAATAGCTAAATATTATTGTCAAAGGTGTTCAAGAGTAGATTTCTCAAGCATTTGTTGCAGTATTCAAGATCTCAAGAATCATGATAAATTTATCAAGCATCATGCATGTTTTTGGAGCTAACATTGTGATGTGGGTTTCAAGAATTCAAGTCAAATCCCAAGCATCAAGATCACATCATCAATCAAGCCATTCATGCAAGATCTAGACCTTGGAGAGCTCTATTAAGTTGTAGTCCTTCAAGGGTTTTCTATCAAGGGTTTGGTGAGTTGCAATATAGAACTTGTTTATTCATCATTCCTTTCATGTTTCTTTGTTTCAATTCAAGGTTTCATTTCCAAAATGGGGTTTGACCAAGGAAAACCCCCATTCACCAAAAACAAAATTTTTTTGGGTGATCCCAAAAAACTGGTTTACAATTACATTGAGGAAGGAAAATTGAAAGAACACTCCCAAAACCAAAAATTCAGGTTTTTAGGGGTTCACTCGAACTAGGGGGTTTGAGTGAACCCATAAAAGGGTTCACTCGAACCCCCTTGTTCAAGTGAACCCCCTTTTCATGCCAGGTTCACTTGAACCCCATATGACACGTTTTTTAAAAGAAAATAAAGGAAAATTCAAAAAAGGGGGGGTTTGAGTGAACCCCCCTTCGCTCAAAGGGTTCAAGGGGTGTTCACTTGAACCCCTCCTTTTTTTCCCTTCTCCCCCTCTTCTACCAAATTTCTACAAAAATTTTCCTTTCGAAGTTGGGGTTGAGGATGAAAATGGAGGAAACTTCACATAACCAACCAAATGATGGTAGTTCTTGGAACGAGCTATCCATTGAATATAATTTTAATATATTTTAGTTTTATTATGTATTTTTTTAGTTTAATTAAACATAGGTTTTTCACCAAAAATCAAGCTCTATGTTCTGCACATGTGGAAAAATAGTAGATTATAAAAAAAATTCTAAAAAATATGTATGTGCTAGGTATTGATGTTCTTGATCTAGTAAAAAAAAAATTGAATTTTGATACATAAAAAAAAAGTTATGTTGTATATAGTCTGCCTATGTCTAAATTGTAATTGGTTTGACTTCAACACTTAATTAAGAAAAAAATATTCAATAAAACACTATGAAACCAAATGAATGTGCTAGATATCATAGTTACAAAGCTAAATTCGAAAAAAATAGAATTTTGTCCTTCATAGAAAAAAAGTTATGTTGATTACGGTGAACACGAGCTCTTTCATCCTGATGATGGATTGCAGAGTGTGATCTGAAACATTGATGCAAAAACTCTCACGCAATCTAATCCAAAAACCGTTGCAACATCAAAATGGTGTTTACTATTAAAAACTAGTTTTTGAAGGAGTTGGAAAAAGAAATGCAATCTGATTCCAATTTTTTTTTAAAATATATATTTAGAATCTATAGATAAAATGTCAAAAATAACTAGTTTGTATCATCTTCAAATTCCTCGTGGTTTAGCAACTATAGGTGCCTGAAAGTGAATATTTAGTTAAAAAAATTCAGTTCAATGTCCAATTTGGCCAAAAATTGTAAATCAGTATTGTGGGATCACCCTTTTCCCTCTTGTGTTTGTTGCATATCTTAGGTTGATGAAGGATTGAAGATATCTTGAAGTGAAAAATTGGAAAAGTTGCAAAAAATTTCATCAAGCCACGAAAACTCACCTACAATATTTTGTGGACAATGATTTTGGATAGCCCACACACGGTGCTTTGCTCCTTCTAGGGTTTTTCACCTAAAAGGAGAAAGGGGTATGGGGTCCAAATGAAAATGTCAACACTCAAAGTTAATGTAAATGAGATGTATTATGTCTAATTAAGATGTATTAATGCACTGATCTGAAAGGAAAGTGGTCTAATGATGCAAAACCAAAGAAATGCAAAGTGTTGGAAAACACAGTGTGATATGCAAAAATGCCTAAAAGTGCAAGTAAATGATGAAATAACATAATAGAATCAGAAAGGTGCACCTGGAATCTGAAACTTGATGCTGGGAGATTTTGGAAACCTGAAACTTTGACTAAAAATGTTGACTGGGACACTTACGCCAAGCTGGGCAACTTAGTCCCAGTTTCGGGAAAACTTGTCAGAACATAAATTTGCCAAATGGGTATGCAAAAATGTAGAAACCACTTTTCAGGCCCGGAAGCAAGACTATTCCACCGGTAGTGGTGACTTAGTCCACCTGCATATTTCAGGAATCTCAGGACAAAATCTTGAAGCCTCAGGTCTACACTTGCTTTTCTGACATGTGTCTGCACTTGATTCTGCAGAAAATGGAATAAAAAGTCTCTCCAAGATTGAATTAGGGTTGTGTTGATTTGATTGACTTTGAAGACTTCTTGACCACTTTTCAACACCTATTTCTTTGACAAATTTGCATACAAAGTCTGAAAACACACATGCAAAGAGGGAAAAATGGTTAAGGGTTAGAGTATAGGGATTTTCCTTGGTCAAATCCCACTTTGGTAATCAAACCCTTGATAAAGAAATGAAATGGAAAGATAATGATAAATAAACAACATGCAATGTCATAAACTTACCAAACCCTTGATGTGTAAATCTGAAGATATGCAATGAAGTGCTCCAATGGATGACTTGATTATGCCTAAATTGCTTGAATGCTTGAGAATGATTGAGTTAATTGCTTGAGTGAATGGTTGAATGACTAGATGAGTTAGGAGATGTAAAATGAGGATAAAATCCCTTATTTATACTTGATTTTCATAAATTTCCCAAAAATAACATATCACAGGCGGACCTCAAAGGTTAGAGGACAAAATCCTACCACAAAATTGAAATAATTTTGAGTTTTGTGCCAAAAAGGAATAAGTCGCCCTTATTGGCGACTTAGTCCCACTTAAGAAAATAAAGTGAGTGTCGGGAATTACAGGGCATTAAATGTTGTCGAACGAGAATATCCTCAAAAACAAACTTAAAAATGGTCGGAAAGTGTATTAAGGGATCATTTAAACATGAGAAAGGGTTGAATTAGTGTTGACAAGTCTAGAAAAGCGTGAAAGTGGGTTACAACACTTTACAACACTTAGAAATAAGACTTGGTAAGTGATAAAAAGGAGATATTTAGGTGAATTATGATGAAAGGGTCCTAGAAAAGTGTGAAAGTGGGTTACAACACTTCACAACACCTTTTCAAGACATCCTAGAAGTCTTAATGATTTACAAGGTTCCAAGACCTAATGCGAATGTGTTGACCACATTACAACATTAAATCTAGGCAAAATCAAGCCAAAGTCCACTAGAAAGACTCAAGTGAGCATAACAATGTCAACTATACATTTTTTGGCAACACAAATTTATTTCTAACTTTCCGACTATGAAATCCAAAGAATTCGAGAGTGCAGACATAGGACTAGAGGACCTAGAAAGCAATTTCAAAGAGCCCTACAAAGACCCATTCGCCCTAGGGTGAATCTATCCTAGAGGACACTTTGCAACAACATTTTGGTGAAAGGTGCAAAAATATTAAACACTCTCAGATCTTTCTGAAAGTTGTACTCTCTAATAGATTGAGGTTTAATATTTTGGTTTCATGTTTCACATTGCATTTTGAGTTGATTTACTATTTTTAGTCTTTCTCCCAAAAGTGTTGTTTCAACAAAACTGTCCCATCCTAGATCATAAGGAAAACAACAAGATTTCCTCCAAGGTTGACTCACCTAAGGGTTGAAAGTAAACCTTGGCTCAAGGGATCTCTTTTTCCTAATGAAATAGAGGAAAATAGGTGCATGATACCCCATTTGTTCCTTTTTATTTATAGTAAAATTGGTGAGCCCCTCATTTAAATAAAGCACCCATTTTTATATGTTTCACTAGATAACCATTATTAATCCTTGCCTAAAATACAATCCATGATTTATACCCATTTTAACAAGTGAGTTCAATATTTGAATATGATAATGTGTTTATTACACAACAATAAAATTTATTGGTATTCATACATATAATTGTGTGTGTGTGAATATATATACATATACACATGAGAACAAATTATTATATTCTTAGTGGCTATTGAATAAATGCATATAGAACCTAGTTGGTACTTAATATTGGTCTCTTCTTTGGCTATTAAGTGTCATACATGAGCATCCCTGGGAGATAGAGGCTCAAACAAAATTATCCATTTATAAAATATTTATAGAGGAAATAATTGCTATAATAATATTACAAATCTTGTAAGTGACATGGTGTAGGTAAGCATTGCTTAGTTGGGTTTTTAGTGTTGAGAATTTTGGAATAATAAAATTCTTAAGATTAGGTGTTCATTTAATAGTTAATAGCTTGTACCAAATATAAATATTAACAAAAAAAATCTTAAGATTACGTGTTCATTTAATAGTTAATAGCTTGTACCAAATATAAATATCAACACATATGTAAGCAATGAAATGATATGCAATCACAATATTAGAAAAGAAAAATATTTTTACATTGGAAACCCCTACGACAATAAACCCACTACCAAAAAATATTTACAATTGTATTATTTAGAATCAACACCAATTCAATACATTAAGATCTTTGGAAAAACTTTTACAAAATCTCAATCTACGATCTCTCAAGTGTTAACACTCCAACAATGTACAAGTGTCTCCAATGTCTATTAGAATGCACACACACACACACATAATATGTCAAGAGATATCCTTCTTGAAGCACCTATTGCATTTTATGTGAGAAATTGATAAAAATGGGTACCTCGAGAAGGATATCTCTCAATGTATTTTATATATATTTTTAAATATATACATGCTAGTAGCATTCGTGGTGCAACATGTAAGACATTAAATGAATTATGTTTAGGGTTAGGGTTAGGGTTTGTGTTAGGGTTAGGATAAGAGATAGAATTAGTGTTAGGGGTAGGGTCAAAATTAGAGTTAGGGTTGGAGATAGGGTTAGGGTTATGGTTAGGGTTAGGGTCAGAGTCATTAGGGTTATGGTTATGATTAGAGATAAAATTAGGGTTGGAGATAGAATTATGGTTAGGGGTAGGGTTAGGGTTAGGGTTAGAATTAGAGATAGAATTAGGGTTAAGGGAAGGGTTAGGGTTATAGTTAGGATTAGGTAAGGGTTACAATTGGGGATGAGGTTATGATTAAGGTTAGGGTTAGGGTTAGGGTTAGGGTTTGAGATAGAATTAGTATTAGGGTTAGGAATAGGGTTACAATTAGAGATTGAATTAGGGTTAGGTTTAGGGTTAATGCTACAATTAAGTTTAAGATAAGGGTTATAATTAAAGATAGAATTAGTATTAAGTTTAGGGTTAGGATTATGGTTAGGGTTAATTTTAGGGTTAGTGTTAGATTATGGGTTAATAGTAGGATTAGGGTTAGGTTAATGGTTAATATTAGGGTTAGGGTTAGGATTAGAGTTAGGGTTACTATTAGTGATAGAATTAGGGTTAGTGTTATGGTTAGAATTAGGGTTAGGGCTAAGGTTATGCTTAAGGTTATGGTTATGGTTAGGGTTAGGATTAGGGTTAGGGATAGGATTAGAGATAGAATTAGGGTTAGGGTTAGGTTATAATTAGAGATATAATTAGGGTTAAGGTTAGGATTAAGGTTATAATTAGGATTAAGGTTAGGATTGATATTAGAGTTAGAGTTAGGATTAGGGTTTGGGTTATGAAATAATAAATATAATTAGGGTTAGGGTTATATTTAGGGTTAGTTTTAGGGTAAAGGTTAGGGTTATAATTAGATATTAAATTAGGGTTAGGGTTAGGGTTAGAATTAGGACTAGGATTTAGGTTATGATTAGAGATAAATCGAGGGTTAAATTTAGGGTTATGGTTGTAGTTAGGGTTAGGTTTAGGGTTAATGTTAAGGTTATAATTAGATATAGATTAGGTTTAGATTTAGGGTTAGGATTATAGCTAGGTTAGGGTTAGGTTTAGGTCTAATTTTAGGGTAAGGGTTACGATTAGGGTTATGACTATAATTAGAGATAAAATTAAGGTTAGGGTTAGGGTTAGATTTAGGGTTAGGATTAGGGTTATATTTAGGGTTAGGGTTAGGGTTAAGGTTACAATTATAGTTAAGGCTAGGGTTATCGTTAGAGATAAAATTACAGTTAGGTTTAGGGTTAGGGTTAGGATTAAGGTTAAGATTAGGGTTAAAATTTGGGTTAGGTTTAGGGTTAAGATTAGGTTTGGGATTATGATTAGAGTTTGTGTTTTAGTTAGAGATAGAATCAAGGTTAGGGCTAGGGTAAGAGTTAGGGTTATACCAATAGATATCCTTCTTAAGATGCCTATTACACTTTTATGTGACAAATTGATTAAAAAATAGGTGTCTCAAGAAGGATATCTCTTGATGTATTTTATATAGATTTATTAAATATATGTATGCTAGTAGAAATTATAGTTGCAACATGTAAGACATTAATGGAACCCTAACCCTAACTATAACCCTAATCCTATTTGAACCCTAACCCTAGTTAAACCCCAACATAATTAAATCCTAACCCTAACCCTAATTGAACCCTAATTAAAGTATAATTCAACTCTAACCTTAACTCTAATTGAATCATAACCCTAATTGTACCTAAACCTTATTTAACACTAACACTAACCCTAAACCTAATACTAACCCTATTGGTAATACTAACCCCAACCCTAATTGAACCCTAATTAAATTTAATTAACTCTAACTCTAACCCTAATTATACCCTGATCCTAATTTAACATTAGCACTGACCCTTATTCTAATTTAACCATAATTGTAACCCTAAACCTAACCCCAGTTAAACTCTAATTGAAACCTAAATCTAACCTTAATTATATTTGAGCTATAAACCTAACCCTAACCCAAGTGTAACCTTAATTGAACCCTAACCCTAACCTTAACCCTTACCCTAATTAAACCCTAATTCTAATTAAAATGTAACCTTATATGAACCCTAACCTTAATTGAACCCTAATTCTAACACTAATAGTTAGCATGATTGAACCCTAATCCTAATTGAACTCTAATCCAAATTAAATTATAACCCTAATTAAACACTAACATTAACCCTAATCATAATTGAACCTTGAATGAACCCTAATCCTAATTAAATTATAACCCTAATTGAACCCTAACCTTAATTAAATTGTAACCCTAATTGAACCATAAACCTAACCATAACCCTTACCCTAGTTAATCCCTAACCCTAATAAATTATAACTTTAGTTGAACCATGGCCCTAATTTAGCCCTAACCCTAACAAAAATCATAATTAAAATCTATACCTATTAACCTAATTCAACCCTAATCCTAATTGAATAGTAACCTAATTATACCTTAACATTAATCATAATCCTAATTAAAGCCTAAATAAACCCTAACCCTAATTGAACTCTAACCCTAACCTTGAAATTTAATTGAATTATAACTCTAATTGAACCATGACCCTAATTAAACACTAAGTCTTACACTAATTGAACCCTAACTATAACTGCAACCCTAATCTTAATTAAACCCTAATTGAACCCTACCCTAATGAAACCCTAATTGAACCCTAATCCTTTAACCCAACCCTAATTATATTTGAGCCCTAAACCTAACGATAACCTTAATTATGACCCTAATTGAACCCTAACCCTAACCTTAATCCTAATCCTAACCCTAATTGAACCCTATCCCTAACCTATCCCTAATACTAACACTAAACCTAATGATAACCCTAATCTTAATTGAACCCTAATTTAACTCTAATTAGACTCTAACCATAACCCTAATCATAACCCTAATTGAAGTGTAACCCTAAGTGTATCCTAACTCTAAGTTAAAACTAATTATAACCCTAACCCTAACCCTAGTTAAACCATAATTAAACCCTAAACCCTAACCCTAATGTTAACCCTTACCCTAATTAAACTATAACCTTATATGAACCCTAACCATAATTGAATCCTAACCCTAATTGATAAATAATCTTAGTTAAACTATAACCCTAAACCTAATTGGAACCTAATATTAAAACCCTTACCCAAACCTTATCCTAAAACCCTAACCCTATCCCTAACCATAATTATACCCTAATTTTAATTATATTATAATCCTAATTGAATCATAACCCTAATTGAACCATAACCCTTACCCTAACCCCAACCTGAACCCTAAAACTAACCACAATCCTAATGCTAACCCTAATTATAACCCTAACCCAAGCTATAACCTTAATTCTAATTCTAACCCTAACCATAATTCTAACCCTATTCATAATCCTAACTCTAACATTATCCCTAATTCTAACTATAACCCTAACCCTATTTTAATCCCAAACCTAACCCTAACCATAATTCTAAATCTAACCCTTATCCTTATTATAATCCTAACCATAGCCCTAATTCTAATACTAACCCTAACCATAATTCTAAGTGTATTTGTAATCCTAATACTAACACTAATCATAATATTATTGGCAACCCTAATTCTTACTATAACCTTAATCAAACCTAAAACACTAACCTTGACCCTAATTGAATCATAACCTCAATTAAACCCTGACTCTAACCCAATTGAACCCTGACCCTAACCTAACATTAACCCTAGCCCTAATTGACCCCTAACCCTAACTCTAGCCAAAACTCCAGACCTAACCCTAACTCTAACTCCAAGCTTTATCCTAGAACCCTAAATCTAACCCTAATTGAACCCTAATCAAACCTTGACACTAACCCTAACCCTAACCTAACCTTAACCCTAACCCTAACTCCAAGCTTTATCCTAAAATCCTAGACTTAATTGAAGCATAACCCTAATTGAATCATGACCCTAACCTAACCTTAACTCCAACCTTAATTGAACCTTAACCCTTATAAAAATCTAACCCTAACCTTGACCCCAAGCTTTAATTAAACTATAAACCTAACCCTAATTGAACCCTAATTTTAGTGGTGACCCTAATTCTAAACCCTGATCCTAATCATAATCCTAAGCCTAATTCTAAACCTAATTGTAATTATAATTATAAATCTAACTATAACTCTACTACTAACCCTAATTGTAAACCTAAGCTTTATCTTAACCCTAATCCTAATTGTATCATTTACCCTAAATCTAACCCTAATGCTAATTCTAATGCTAATATTAATTTTGACCTTAACCCTAACCTTTATTCTAACCTCAACCCTAATCTTAGATCTAGTTATAATACTATTTTAACCCTAACATTCCCTAACCTTATTTTAACCCTAACTATGATTATATCCCTAATTCTAACACTATTTCTAAACCCAACACTAACCCTAATGCTAAACCTATTTCTATTCTAACAATAATTGTAATCATAACCTTAAGCCTCACCACATCCCTAACTATAATCCTAACCTTAGCATTAATTCTAATCCTAATGTTAATCCCAAACCAAACCCTAGTTGTAATCATAATCCATTTCTTACCCTAACCCTAACCCTAAAATTACATATAATTATAACGCTCACCTTAACACTATTTTAACCCTAATTCTAATTATAAGCTAGTTTTAATCCTAAACCTAACAATAATTGTAAGTCTAATTATAACTATTGCTAACCCTAATTGTAACACTAAGGTTTTTCTTAACTCTGACACTAACCTTCATCCTATTGGTGCAAATAAGTGTTTTACCTATCTAGGTCCTATTTACATGTTAACTTTACTTAGGTTCTAGGTGTGTTTTCTAGAAGTCTCAGTTGTCAAGATAATATCTTATCATATCTTATCTACTTTGGCTTTTATTTAATGCTTGTGTCGTAAGTCATTTAATATTCCTAAGGTAGTTGTCTCATTGTACAGGATTAAGGCACATGTCAAGATCTTGTCTAATCTTATCTCACACCTTGCCTTTATAAGCAATGCATCGTATGTACATTACATATTCAATCGTGTAATCTTTCATCCATAATCATAGCAAGCTATTCTTGCCATTGTATCTCTTGTGGAAGATATTTTGTCTAGCAACTATTCTTGGGGGTGTTGGGAATCACCATTAACTCCTACATGGTATCAAAGTTTTAGTGTTGCAAATTCCTTCCCAATTATGAGGGTTTCATCTTGTCTTGAAGATATTATGGGGTGTATTTTTGGGTTTCAAGGACCTCACAATTAAATCCAGGGTGTTAAAGAAAGTTAGGTTTTCCTTTCATTTCATTAAATTTTATTATGTTTTGTCTGATCTACAAGGGTTTCAAGTAGGGTTACAGTTGCCAAATACAAGAGGTAGCTAAATTTTCAGGGCACTTTGGGCCAAATTTGACCCTACCATCACATTTAGAAGGCCCAAAAACCTTAAGATCGACTGTTAAATCATCAAAAAAAGATACTTTTATCCAAGGGCATCAAAGGTTTTTTTCAAATTTTCATGGCCAAAAAATTTGTATAGTACAAATTTGTACCATATGATGGGTCACAAGTCTACATGATAGGTTGGTGATATATTCCAAATATTCTAATCTTGCATAAGCATTATATTGTTCTAGTGTTGGTGTACGTCATAGTTTGTATGGCGAGTCAAATTGTCACAGTCATGGCACGATTTCCATTGGTTTTTTATTATTAAAAATTTGTTTAAATTGGCATTGGTTTTGTTTAAAAACTCTTATCGACTAGCACCTAGCCACGATCATAGGGTTTAAAACCCCCACAATCACATTAGTGTCGAGGGGCTATACCCGAGCGATGTGGTCGGTGCCCACTACTTTAGAGGAACCTTTGCTCCATTGGTGACATCACTACTAGTGCGTATTTTTTTAAATTAATTGCTAAGGTCACATCAATGATCAAGAGTTTAGTGCTTGGTGCTTATTTTTATCCTCTCGAAGCCCAAATAGGGCATTTTTTTCACTAAGCATAACTCTTCACCAAGCTATCAAAATTTTGCAAATAAGGTATCAATGGAAAGATAGGTCATTTCTTATTTTTTTGCTCTTGAGTTCATAACTTTTTGCCACGATCTTCAATTTTCGTGATTATTGCAATGTTCGAAAGGTATTAAGGAGCTCTATTCAACCATCCATGCACTTTTTCCTATTTCTATCCTAGGTGCGTTGTTATTTTAGTTCTTGCCCAATGGGTATCCTAGAGATTACTTAGATATTTTGGTAGTTGGAAGGGTGTTGTTTTGATCGTGTACCTCATTTCAACCTCATTTTATGTATTGATCTAAGATTTTACTAGTTGAGAAGTGTATCATCATTGTAATAATGGGTTATGCAACTCATCCTTCTATAATCATTCTAACTAAGGACAATTATAAGTCTTGGAAAAAATGCATCCTAACACATTATAGATGGATCAATCTTTTGCCTTATCTTTATGGACTCATTCTTGAGCCAGAGACAACCTAGAAGAAATCTATTTGGGGTAATAAGAATGATCATATCATAGGATTTATTGGTTCTAGTTTTAGTGCAGACATCTTCAGAGAGACCTATCATTAGATTTCAGGAATCTCATGCCCACACACAATTTAGACCAATATTTGGGAGATTTTTGGAGATCCACATAAGCCTCCATTTCCAGATGATCCTACATTAGATTGCCTCATTCCACTTGATGATATTGATAGTTTACCCTTTGATGATGAGGGCTTAGAGGAGCTTGAATATGATGCAAAACTTGAGTGTCTTGATGATCTAGATACTTCTCTTGTAGCTCCTACTTCTCCTATTGAGATCACACATTCATCTCTTATTGGTGATTCGTTGATAAATTCCAATGATTCATTTTAATAGGTATATCATTGTTTTCTTGATTGGGATTCCTATTTATCAGACATTGCATACTTGTTTGTGGAGTCTCATATTTCAAATTTGGAGCACGAATTTGAGGGCTTATCTCTCCTATTTGATGACAGTCATGGCATAATTGTTGTCACGTCATCTTTTTCTTTGGATTTAGATCAAGATTTATTTCTATTTGTTCTTGGTTTGTTACTTTTTATTGTGATTGTGCATGTACCTGATTGGATTTTGGCATCACCATTATCTACTAATCTAACTTGGTAAAACATGAGCAAATTTTAGAGATAATATTCATACATACGGGTTCATCTTTCTACCAATTCCTATATGGAATGGGAAGCATTCCTACATTTATATGTGGTCTATCTCCTTCCAAAGGGGAGAAACATTATTTGTAGGCATTGGATCATGTTTTGTCTTCAGAAACTTACCATATTTGTGGGAAATTACACATCATGGAGAGTATTATTGTATCTTTTATCTCTTTTGGAGAGGAGTTTTGTTCCACTCAATTTTCTCCTTTTCTCCATTTATGAGAGATTTCATTTGCATATGTACATGGGTATCTAACATGGCCTTGTATCTAGGACCCATCCTTGTATCTTTCATCTTTGCATCATTTGCATAATAATCTTCTCCCTAAGTTGCACTTAAGGGGGTGTTGGTGTAAATAACTATTTTACCTATCTCTAAGGTCGTATTTACATGTTAATTTTACTTACGTTCTAGGTGTTTTGTAGAAGTCTTAGTTGTCTAGATAAGATCTTATCATATCTTCTCTATTTTGGATTTTATTTAATGCATGTGTCCTAAATTATTTAATATTGTTGAGGTAGTTTTCTTATTATACAAGATTAAGGCACATGTCAAGATCTTATCTAATCCTATCTTACACCTTGCCTTTATAAGTAAGGCATCATATGTACATTACATATTCAATCTTGTAATCTTGCATCCATAAGATCATAGAAAGCTATTCTTGCCATTTTATCTCTTGTGGAATATATTTCGATCTAGCAACTATTCTTGGGGGTGTTGGGAGTCACCATTTACTCCTACACATCCTAACCCTAATTTATTTATAATTGGCCTTAATCAAACCTTAAGGAATGCCTCCTTATATTTGCAAAGACCAAAGAAGGATATACTTTCCACCTCTCATGCATTGGCCTAATTTTTCCTTTCTTTGATCATAAGTACAACCCTTAATTCCAAGTTGACCTTCCTTGGGCTTAAATCTTGAATTATTTTTAGGGTTTAATAAGTGAACAAGTTTGAGTACTAATTAATGGCTCTATCCGTAGGGACTTTCTAGTTCTATCATATCTTAGATTACTTAATTTTGATGAGTTTTTTGGCTGTGACCAAACCTATTGATATTCATGTACTTAAACATTTAGTTGCTCTTCAAGGCTGTCTTATTTGAAGAAGTAGAAACTTTGCTTTTCATAGACTTAGTAGTTATCAAGTGACTCACCAATATTTTAATTTTAGAATCAACTTTTTTATAATGGATATTTTCCATTGTTACAATTATAACATGTGAACAATATACTTATAATATATTAAAAATATCCACATTTATTAAAGTACACATGATTTTTATATATCAAATTTTACAATTGAATAAATCATTAGAGCAAGCTTTTGGATTAAACTATATATGATTTTCAATCGACATTTTGGATCACACTCAGTGATCCATCATCAAGAAGAGGAAAGAGTGAATATCGAGGTATGAATTGGAATCCCAAAACTTACCACACTTGCTCCAAAAATATATAAATTGGAACAAAAAGTAAATTTACAATGCATCAAAAAATTGCCACCTAAACTGCTAAACCACGTGAGTTTTTGCAACATCCAAATCATCAAATTCCAAAATCCCTATATTAACTAGCATGAAAATGAGTAAAGTAAAAATTATCAACACCTTCAAGCAAATATGGTTGGAAATTATTCACAAAAATCTTGTATACATTCATAGCATTCGCCTTGAAATATAAATCATATTATGTAAAGTGATATAACAAAATAATAAATGAATATATATTTTAAATAACATCCCAAAACTAAGCAATTTATGGGATGAAAGAGTAATATCAAAATCACTTTATGCACAAACTTTCACAATGAACAATATAAGCAATTGTAGATTGCAAAGGAAGCAATGGTGGCTCCTATATTTTCATGTTACCTTTGAGCATAGGGTGACAAGCTAGCCTTGGGTCTCATGTCGATCACCTCTTGAATACATTAAAATTCCATAGCCACCACATTTTTTACCTCCTTCGTTGCAATTCTACCACTATCCAAGCAAGGATCTAGAAGCTATACTAATATTCCTTCCTAGAAACTATAAATTGTGGTGAAAGGAAGATAACAATATTCCATTGGTGCCATCAAATTCATGTAGGGGCACCTAAAAACCATTTTTAGAAGAATGATGTTAAATTTGTAGATAGATCACTTTTGTTGCTCACACCTGTTTCCATGAGCCATTCTATCACCAGGTAGCCCAACGTGTCTCTCATTATTTATTGATACAATATGACATAATATACTTAAAGCATCTCCATGTTGTGAATTTGGATCATGTATTACAATGACTTTTCTCTATTAAATATGAACATCTACATTGTGGAGAAATATTGGGTGTGATTTCATGTTTTACAATATGAATACAACTCCACATAAAATTAACAAATAAAACTCATAAAGAAAATCGTAGAATTCCAACACTAGTCGTTAATCACTCCATTCCCTTACATCAAAGACCAAATTCATGAGTTTCCACTAATGTCTGATGAAGGACACCCTTCTACTACTGTCGAGTAAAGACCATAAATTTCATGCATTCAATTATTAGTTACACGTCAAAATTCACATTAGGAGTTATTGTTTACACTAGGTCCATGCTGCCACTGTAAGAACACCTCTTGGCATAATAAAAATGAGATCATAACCTTGGTACATTCACACAAACTAACATATAGTTATATTCATGAAAAAATTAACCTTTGAATTGTTTAACTAACTCACAGAATACCAAGATTCATGTAACCATATTTTGAACATACATGACATTAGAATATCAAACTTACTGCCAAGTATGATGTCTCCAAGAGGTTAATCACCTTGTAGACTTTATTTTTTCCATAAACTATGAAACAATAGTTATATCCTTTAAATTGTTGGAATTAATATGTTTCCAGTATAGCCACCACTACCGACTTTGCACTTGTAGTAGCATATACAAACATAACTTAACTTTATATTTCTTTTAGTACCTTGTGTCACCTTCCAAGACATTATCCAACTCTCAAATTATGCCACATGTTCACTAGTTCTATCATAAGTGCACTTGCATCACTAATCATGTCTCTAGCAAGTACTAAACGCATACGGTTATGAGTTCTTTTAGATACCTTGCAGTAGTTGTCACAATATTTCTCTATATAGATAAACCATATACGAAGTTCCACAACTATAATCAACATAAAAATGCTATACTATAAAATTAGAAACTCGCCACATTTCACTGCAATAAGGGCTTTAGATAAACTCTTTCCACAAGGATTCTTTGCAAGTGAATATTACCCAATTCAAAATATTTACATCATCATAACTATTCATTATGATGATGCTCTGCTATTATAAAAATAAAATTAGTGATTTGTAGTATAAGCATTTTGTGTTGAAATGGGCTGATATAATAATTAATATAATGGTATGAAAAAATGGAAGAAACATACATGCTAGTGTAAATGATGCTTGGATTGAATCATATTGCTTATAGTATAAAATATTATAAATATTTGTTGCAAAAAATATTTACATAATTTTTTAGTAGAAGCAATATGATTCATTATATGGGTTATAGAAATATCATGTCTTGTGCTTGGATTTTAAATTTTGTGAAATATATTTTAAGGTTGCAAATGATTTATTGATAATGTATATGTTGTATTTGACTTAATTAAAAGTGGGTAGTCATTGCATCCTAACTATATTTAGTAATTTCTTGGAAAGAACTACATACTATAACCTCATGAAATGATTGATGACTAAAAATGGCCATTCTTGATATGATTATGTTTATTGTGGATTATTGGTCAAATTTTGATTCATGGGAGAGTTATTAAATTTACTTGTGCTAGTAATATGTGTTCAATTTCTTTATTAATTTGGTTCCTTATGAGAGGTCGCAATTCCAATTTACCATATTTTGCATGGACTAGTGTTTCTTTGTATAGTTGGGAAAGTTTTTCACTCTCTTCTCACTATAAAGTATCATGATATTTATGGTATTGTAATGCCTCAGGAAATTCTCCTGTTTAGGGGTATCTATCTACTTTGAGGAGACATACAATACTTGTGTATCATTTGAAATATTTAACTATTTTTTATTAGATGACATGCTAGTTTTAGTAGTACATTGCATTGGTTGCCTTAGTTCTTCCTATACGCTTATCTTTTATGACCCATTCGTAAAGAGTAGCCTCCCACCATGTATTGGTGGTGCATAGGGGTCCTTTTAGGCTTTATGGTCAACATAAAAGAGCCCACATGAAATTATCTCCTCATCCCAACAACATTAACATGACATTAGCTTTTGGTAAAATGGTATCTAATATATGTGGCCATTTTTTAGGTTTTGAGTTGATTTATATGCTTATATTCTTCATTTTGTCTACCATTTACATTGATAAGAATGAATACACTAACATGTCCTTTTTGTTAGAGGAAATCAATTTTTTTGGTTTGGTTGTGCTCAAATGACAATGGGCATGCTTACATGTGTTTCTTTACTTTATTTACCATGACAAGTATTTACCATAATTACAATAGCTATGTGAGAAAATATTTTGATGTACACCATACTTGTGTGATTGTATTGATTGCTCACACTTGCATAAGCTCTTTACTCTCTATGTATTACTCAAAGAAGTTGAAATATTTTTGGTCATATGATGCAAATGTAAACTTAACATAAATTGTATTAGACATTCCAAAAGAACCTAAATTCAACTTTATATATTTTTGGTTAAAAGTATGATTCTTGCTTGTAACTATAATTTTATGAGTGATCGCATGAAATGATAAAATAATTTGAATTTCATTTAGTGAAAATATTAGTGTTAATGGTTAGTGATTCTTCATAATGGTTCATGTGGTTTAGAATTTGGTTAAGTAAATGATCCTAATATTAAACACGATATCCACAATGATGTTTAACAAACTATAGTTCAACCTATGAGTATGTAGTTTATTATTAGAATGTGTGTGTAATAAAAATATCTTTTAGTTAATTATTTTGTGACCCTAGAAAACTAGGTTGTGACATGTAAATTTTAATGAATCCCTAGTGTCACCACTTAAAGTACTATAGTTATGTGCTAAGGGTGGGTTCATTTTGTGTAATGTGATTGTTAGATGCATCCATTAGTGTGCACATATTGTATGGTCAAGCATAGGTGTGTGTCAAAGATACCAGTCTGTGCCAAAAATTTATAAATTTATGTAATGTGGAGGGAATTTTTTTCATGGTATGTAACTGTAGACATGTAAAAATGACCTAACACCTATCACACACCCTAAACAACATTGAACAACATCAAACAACATCAAACATCATCAAAAAACATCCCATAACATCTCGTAACGTCTCAAAATATCTTGAAATCAACCCGTAATGTCTCGAAACATCTTGAAATCAATTTCTAATGTCTTAGAACATCTAGAAAACATCACGTAATGTCTTCAAACATCTCATAATCAACCTATAATGTCTTAGAACATCTCGAAATCATCCTGAAACATCTCAGAATCAACCCACAATGCCCCACAACATCTCGAAATCATCACACAACAACACTGCATTTCATATCCATAACATCCAAAACCCTATTTCTTCTATTAATTGAATAATACAACATTATGAAATTAATTCACTTTTTCATCATTCTCGACAAATTAAATAAATTTCATTTATTTAATAAAGTTCTGAAAACCTTAATTCTACTATTAATTGAATAATACAACATTATTTAATTAATTCACTTTTTCATCATTTTGACCGATTAAATAAATTACATTTATTTAATAAAGTTTGAATCTAATCTTATTTCGTCCCAATTGATTAAATAATGCCAATTATTTAATTACATCACTAAATCACCTTATTCCCCTAAGTTGATTAAATTATTAAATCATAATAATTTAATTAACACACTTTCCCTCCAAAATTTGAATAATTAAATCAAACTATTCAAATCATTTATCAAAAATCAAATCAAACTAATGCAACTTTTTTTGTAAAAGTCAAACTTGATTTGCACATTCAAATCCAAAAAGGAACTAATTAATTAAATCAATTAATTCATATTCCTCACCCACTTTTTGATTGAGAAAATTATGGGTTGCTAACTGATCAATCTATTTCCTAACTAAAATCAATTAATTTGCTAATTAATCAATCTGTTTCCTGACTGATCAATATAAACCCTGAATAGCAAATCTATTCTTTAATTACACAAATTGTGCAATCAAATTTTCACAATCTTCTCGTGTCTAAATCCTCTCAACACCTTTTGCCTGTTGATCTTGATTCAACATTGTTAAATCTTGATCATCGATTCAAAATCTCTTTTTCTATATAACAAACCTCTCTCCTCACAAAAAAAGGATCGGAGAATCAACATACCTTATGCAATGAAGTGTTGTCAAGATCACCATTGATAGAGCTTCCTCATTCCTTCGATCAACCAACATCAAGCAATCATTCATCAAGCTTTTCACAATCTATGGAGGCTTTGCGATGATAAGAACAACCCAACATTAGGTGAATACACTCCAATACAAGATGGTAACACTTTGTTTATTGCTTGTATTCATTTTGGTAATCATAGATTTCTTAATGTATGTTCAAATAGCTTAGTTTCATTTCGTATGTGTAGGATTAGAACTTAGATGAATGTGTTTGATTTTAGATTAGATTCTTGTTTCAAACACCTTTAAATCTTGTTTGGCATCTAATGTTCTTCCCCCCCTCACACATTCTAGTACGCCCAGTGGGACCCTTATCCCATCCTCTAACATTCGTTTGAGTTGTTTTTGAAGTTACAAGTCCCGAAAATGCACTTGACGAAGTTTTCACCCACTGCCCATAAGAATTGCACACTTGACTATCAAGAAAACCTCACACTTGACACTAAGAACTAAGAATTTTCCATGGGAAGCTCACACTTGCAACAAGAACCTCGCACTTGCTTTGAAACCCTTGCATTTGTTTCTGATAGGGGTAGCATTTGCTCTCAATTTTAAGCATTTGATTCTGATAAGGGCGCACTTGCAACAAGATCTGAGCATCTGATGTAAAACCTTGCATTTGCTCTGACAGACAAGTGCATGGAATTTGCCCTATTGTAATCAGTTTTCCACTAACATTTGCTTGTTTTTGAATGTGTAACAGGTATTAATGAATTTGCAAGCAGGATTTACATGACTCTAATTTGTTTTTTGTAGGGAAGACGATCGGTCCAAGATTTATAGATCTACAAATATTTTTGTTAACTTACGAAAAAATTGAATTTTGTGCTCTAAAAATGAATAACAAAAACTCACTTTTTGGTTTTGGTGTTGATAAAAATGAACCAATTTTAAAGCTTTCTTAAGTTAGGAACATCTATATTTGGTTCTCTAAAAATGAACAACACAAACTCACATTTGGCTTTGGTGTTTCTAAAATTGAACAACTTTTGAGCTTTTCTTAAAATAGGAAAATTTGATTTTGGGGCTTTAGAAAGAACAAGACAGACTCACATTTGTTTTGGTGCTATTAAAATTGAACCAATTTTAAGCTTTCTTGCATCAGGAACTCTTACTTTGGTGCTCATAAAAAGAACAAAAACCACTCCAATTTTGGGGCTCTAAAAATGAACACATTTCATGTTTTCATAATTAGGAACCTTAATTTTGGTGCATAAAAAGATGCAAAACAGTTTCTATTTTGTTGATGCACGCTCGATTCACTTTTTTGTTGACCAAAGTTAGAACCAGGCCTGATTTCTTAGAAACACTTCAATTTTGGGGCTTAAAAATAAACCAACTATTTTTGTTGTTTTTACACCATTGCTATCTTAAATGCTTGATGTCTTGAACAACATATTTTTGGGGATAACACCACCCAAGGTGTTTAAAAGGAATCAATTTTCTATGAAGTGTTTTCTGTGCATATAGTGTTTGGCAAGCTAAAGTGTTTTATCTTCTCCCCTCACACCATTTGATGATCTTGGGTGAGCGAAAAAGCATTTTTGAGCTTCGCATTTGGTTTTCAAATTTTACCTTAGAGAAGGGGCTTGCCTTGAGAAACATCCCACGCTAGAGAAATCATTGCAAGGTCTTGAAGCACATTTATTGGCGGGCTATATTGAAGGTTGAGAAATCGTAAGAAATTAGCTTCAAGCCGTGCTGACAACAGACTGCACTAATCCCACACCTTAAGTGGAATGGGAACGGTTAAAGAGCCTTAAGTGGCCAGTGGGTGAGTGTCAGATTTCCACATTCACAATTATACTAAGAGCCAATTTTTTTAGAAGCCACCCTATTATCCAAAATATTCTTTGAAAGTTGTACATCGAAATTTACTTCCGAGAAGTTACTTTCCAAGTCCGACTATAGGCCTACACCATAAGTCACATGTAAAATCATCTCTTTAGAGCATGAGGTAGGCCCACCTAAAATGATGGTTTCTATCCACTAGGGTTGTGATTGCTTGTTAATGTTAAACTTTCCCAATTACATTCGAAAACAATTTGGAGATCAAAATTTTGTGTTTGATTTAAAGAGAAAGAATGCATCAAAATAAACATTGAACACGATGGTCAAATCACAGACCCTTTAAATTAGTGTATTATTTTGATAGAAGCCCCTTATTTGCACTCCTTGGAGGATTTCCTTCAATTTTTTTGGATATTTAGGCTTTTGTTTCAAGTTACATTAAATCAAAGTAAACATTAGGGAACTATGGCTTGGGTGTTGTGATTTCACAACTTAAGCTATAGAAATTCAAGTCACACAAAGTCCATGCCTTTGGAGTCAGTCCAGTGTTGTTCTATCATTTGCCATACTCCAAAACATAGGGGAAACAAAACACATGGAGACCATTTTCCACAAAACCTAAGTAGTTGTATCATTTTTTAGTGCATTTGCACAAAATTCCAGTGCAATGTCCATAGTTTCTAAGCAGTAGCCAAAATTTCATAGCATTTGTTTGCTATCCCAAAAAATCCACTAACAAAAATCAATTGCTTGTAATAGAAAATGAGCACTTGTTGTGAGATCCATGCACTTGCTTTATTTCCTTGCATTTTCTTTTGAAAACAACACACTTGCTATTGAGATCCTTGCATTTTCCAATAGAAGCTCGCTTTTTCCTAAACAGTCCTAGCATTTGATAGAAACACACTGAGGTGACAATTGCCATTCTAGCTCGCAGTCTTGAACATCTTGTTGACAGTTGGGGGAAACAAAAAGGTTATAGGGTCATTGTTCAAACAAAACAAATGGAAAACCAGAGAGGTCACATCCATCATTCCCATCCTACTTACTGAAGGTCAAAATCAAACAAACCATTGGGGTCATTCCTCCACTCAAACGGACCTATGATATCAACAGTTACTTGGGACTCACAAATAGTACAAGTAAGCTTTCCTTCAACATATCCTCTAGACAAGGAAGTGGAATATCGACCCTAGTTCTTCAACATTTTTATTTCCAAAAAGTAGCCACATTCCAAAATAACACTCAAACCTTAGGGTCTTGAGCTTCACAACAACCATCCCAAAACAACATCACACACCATCTGGAGACCAACCGCTCTAGTTCAACAACCAGACCTTGTAGCACCAATCTTTCAACTAGGTAACACATATATTGAAGGTGCACAAACTAACATCATAAGTAGTTTGAGAACCTTCATATTTGAGAAGAACGAAACACCCCACCAATTTCTCACTCCATCCATCATCTTGGACGAAGAGGAAGAGAAAGAATACATAGCAGTAGGAAGACCTATGTTACCACCACCTACATGGCAATAAATATCCTCTTTCCTCCGTGATCTCACGCAAAGTTAGGGTCCCTAAAGTAAAGTCTATAGGTCATCATTTTTGACTTAGACATCTCAGTCTAAAAGCTCTCAAGAAACACCTTTGGGAACTTCACGAAACCAGAACTAGGTTGGTATACAACTTCTAAAAATGTGCTTCAAGGCACAATATGAACTTGCATTTCTTCTACTATTGCCAGAATCTAGGTCTTTTCCAACAGTTCCAATATCTCACATAAATCATGATCTTAAACTCCTCTAAATGATCTATCACAAAATCAAAATCCATAGGGGAAGATCCACATCTCGCCATCTCAGATGTAGGAACCGTTATTCCAAGTTTAGTAGGAAGTTGACCATAATACTTTACCACAATTTCCATCTCTTGTTAAGAAACTATTACACTCGAGCGAGGAGGAATCAAATAGGTTTACATACCTACATCTATCCGCTCATTTAGGAAAATATTGGATCTTTAGGATTAGAGACAACTAGAGAGTTTAAACATTACACTAGGGACCCAAGTTTTTTATGACAACCACAAGATCACAACACATAAAGAGAATGGAAGCAAGCAAGAACAACACTAGCATTCCACCAACCAATACCATGAAATTGAATGGCCAAGCGACCTTGAGACACCCCAGAAGAGGCCCATGTATAGAGACACCTTCAAAGAGGAAGAACTAAACCACAAACATAAAGAGGTAATAGAACAAAACAACCGAGATCAAACAGAGTGGTTGTAGAGGAGGTGGATACAGATGAAGAGATAAATGGGGATGAGCTATTTGAACATTCTAACAACCCCAAGGTTCTCAAACTAATGGACAGGTTGTTGAGAAAGGACCCAAACTCCAATTTCTTCAAGTTAGCATAAAGTGGTGCTAAATTACCAGTGGACTTCAATGTAGAGACTCTCAAGGACCCTAA
The DNA here is from genome assembly GCA_007258455.2 of Sequoia sempervirens. Lineage (NCBI taxonomy): Eukaryota > Viridiplantae > Streptophyta > Pinopsida > Cupressales > Cupressaceae > Sequoia > Sequoia sempervirens. The sequence continues at coordinate 114,841 of VDFB02040107.1, read as the reverse complement.
TCTTATTCCCTTAGGGGATAACTCAGTGGTGATACAAATAACTGAACCCCCAGAGATTCCAAACATGCCACCCGTGTTCTCACAAAATAATGGTCAACCCAAAGAGAACCCTTTGTTTAGAAAACCAACTCAGATTGAACAAGTAGTAGAGGCACAACTATATCAAGGAGGGCCATCCCAATATGAAACACAAAGCAACAATCTACGTCCTAGAAAAATAATACCTCAAAACACTTCAAGTGTCAACCTTTCCCAGAACAATCAGTACTATCAACAGGGTGGAACACAGGGTCCCCCTCTGAACAATCATTACCACCAACAAGGTGGACCACAAGGTCCCCTTCCAAACCAACAATTCTAGCAATAAGGTGTGCCATGGAGCAACCTTCTTTAGTCAACCCATCAACAAGGTGTCCCGCTAACGCATCAATAGGGTAACCTTCATTTTAGTCCTTTCCAACAACAAGGTGTGCTATAGAGCAACCTTTTTCAGTCAACCCATCAACAAGGTAACCTTCATTTTAGGCATGCCCAGCAACAAGCGGTGCCACAGAGCAACCTTCTTCAGTTAACCCATCAACAAGGTGTCCCGCTAATGCATCAATAGGGTAACCTTCATTTTAGTCCTGCCCAGTAGCAAGGTGTACCACAAAGCAACCTTCTTTAGTTAACCCGTCAACAAGGTGTCCCGCTAACACATCAAAAAAGTAACCTTCATTTTAGTCCTTTTCCAACAATAAGGTGTGCCACAAAGCAACCTTCTTCAGTCAACCCATCAACAAGGTGCTCCGCTAACACATCAATAGGGTAACCTTCATTTTAGTCCTAGCCAGCAACAAGGTGTGCCACAGAGCAACCTTCTTCATTCAACCCATTAACAAGGTGTCCCACTAATGCATCAATAGGGTAACCTTCATTTTAGTCCTGCCCAACAACAAGGTGTGCCACAAAGCAACCTTCTTCAATCAACCCATCAACAAGGTGTCCAGCTAACACATCAACATGGTAACCTTCAGTTTAGTCCTTCCCAACAACAAGGTGTACCACAGAGCACCCTTCTATAGTCATCCCATTAACAAGGCATCCCCTAACACATCAATAGGGTAACCTTCAATTTAGTCATTCCCAACAACAAGGTAGGCCACAAGGCACTCCTCTCAATTCATCCTATCAACAAGGTGTCTCGTTGATGCATCAACAGGGTAACCTTCAATACACTTCATCTCAACAACAAGGAGCTAATCCTCCTTACATCCAACAAGGACCTAACCCACTCTATGTCCAAAACAATTACCAAGGTCCTATACAATCACAATACCTGATATATGATCAAAACATGGTGGGACAACAAGGCTATTATACACATAACTCATAAAAAAATGTACCAAAAATGGACATAGAAATGAAAGTAGAGGTTGTCACACAACAGGTAGCAGGCATGCAAGCTGGAAAACAAAAGAAAACCTATACCATCCAAGAAATCTACCCATTCCCATTTGATCAATCCGTCACTACAATACCCTTTCCCAATAATTTTGAGATACCCAAGTTTGATAACAAATATAAAGGGAGAGGGGACCCAGTAGAGCATATACATGATTTCTCTATATCATGCATGGAATTATGACACAATGACTCCTACCTCATGAGGCTATTCCCACACAACCTTATATGCCATGTTATGGAGTGGCTCACTCATTTGACATCGACAGTCAAAACCTTCGATGAACTGTCTAAAAAATTCATAATTCACTTCTCCTTCAACATTGAGCAAGATTTCACCATCACAAGCTTGTCCACAATAAAACAGAATCAAGGAGAGTCCTTTACCTCCTACCTATAGCGATGGATACACAAGGCTAGTAGATGTAAGTGGCCCATTCCTAACAAGGAGTTGGTGGACATATTCATTACTAACGTCTTACCTGAGATCAACTATCAACTCAAAATGTTATGTCGAACAGACTTTGAAGAAACCATCGAGAAGGGATTTAAATATTGAGAGAGCCCTCATTGCAACATGAGGCCTTAAATCAAACAGCTCAAAAGATAATCCTTCCAGTTCAAACGAAAAACCTAAAGTCTGTGCTAAGAACAAAAATGTCACAAATGATGGAGTAGTAGATGTGAGAAAATTATGGCATGCACATAACACAACTCAAAACAAGCCACAGGTAGCACAAACAAGCTATGTTCCAAACAACACACAAAACAAACAAAATACCTATCCCAAAAACAATTAACCAATAAATCAACAAGCAAATCAAGGAGGTCAACAAAAGTAGTATGACCAACCAAGGAGGTAGTTCACGGTACTAGGAGAGTCTATTGAGATAGTCATGCGGAAGATCATACAACAAAACCTAATCAAGCCTAATGATCACCCAAATTATGAGGAGCCTACATTTAAAACACCATGGTACAATGAAAATGACTTGTGTGAATTTCACAAAATCAAAGGACACACCACAAACAATTGCATGAGACTTAAGCACCTCATCCAAGACTTGATAGACAAAGGGGAGGTAGATGTCGAACATTGTCCTAGGAATAAGGATTTGCAGATATGCAACAACCCAATCCCAAACCACTAGAAAAGGAATGACAAGGGAAAATACCAAGGCTACCATAATGCTAACTATATCTACGGAGACACTGTTTTAGGAACTCTATCCCAAGCAAATGACAACAGGGAAAACGTAGTAACTATATGAGGGGGAGACAACAACTGTAACATTACTACCCGTTGAGGGAGAGTTACAATACAAGGAGCCCCTCCAAAACCCACAATCAAGTCATCTAATGACTACAACATTATGGAACAACTGAAGAAAACCATGCTTTAATCTTGATCCTGGAATTGCTAAAACTATCACCAGCACATAGGGAAATACTTGAAAAGGCATTGGAAACATCAGTCCCTAATGACCTCGATCCTAGTCAGTTCCAAGCCATGGTTGGCAAGATCACAACAAATAATCATTTAATCTTTTCTGAGAAAGATCTACATAAAAGAACATTCCACAACCAAGCCCTCTACATAGAGGTTGGTGTTCATAAAACCATGGTCAAACAAGTATTGATAGATAATGGTGCAGGTTTAAACATTTTTACCTTAAATTTTGTCAAACAGCTGGGGTATTCTGATGATGTGATAGAAAAAGGAAAAAGTATCACCATAAGGGCCTATGATGACCTTGAAAGAAATTTTGAAGGAATAATCAAGTTACCTGTATAGATAGGACCAGTCCTCGCAGAAACAACATGTCAATTACTTGATCTTGAATTACCATATAACCTTCTCCTTGGACGCCCTTGGATCCATGCATTACAAGTAGTACCATGATCCACCTTTCACCAGTGCCTAAAATTTCCCCATGAAGGAAAAGAGGTAACCCTATATGTTGACCCTGAGCCTTTCCACTTTTGTGCGAAGCTAGAGGAGAAATATAACAAAATCCAATGCATTCCTAGCAATGATATAGCCTTCCACTCTTTCTCATATGTTGACCCTTCCATGCTACCATCAACCTCCACCAAGAACACACCAAGTGAGCAATCGAAAATAGAATCCAAGATTCAAGTACTTGGCAAAGGAAATGGAAACTATCATTTTAGCTAGGCATTTTGCATTGGTATGCTTCCGCCAACACCCAAAATCTGTGGAGGGCCAAAAGAGATCAAACATGCTCAAAAGGTACAAATGATAGTTAAACCCACAATTTTCACCAAGTGGGGGGATATGAAGGATAAAGAAGTCTTCCAAGAGGATTTTTCATCTATGATCTACAAAGGAGACTCAAAAGAGCCAGAAAAGCCAAAAACTATTGATCCTAACAGTAGAAGCTATCGAATGGTGAAACACATGGGATATCAAGGAACCAGTGGCCTAGGGATACACAAACAAGGCCGATGGGGGCTTATAATAGTGGAGAAGAGACAAAAAAAATATGGAACTAGGTTATAATCCAAAAGAAGTGGTTACTCCAAAGGCCAAACAAACCTCTTGTAAGAAAAAGGAAACTTTTGCTAATGTTGAGGCACTAGATATCTATCATATAATGGATAATGACTTACCTATAGAAGACCTGTTTGGAAACTTTCACATTGACAGGTTCCCTCTTCAAACCCTCGAGACCATTCCCAACATCTACTATCATTCCGAAACTAACTCTAATGAATACGAGTAGGATCCCCCTTCCTTCATCACCGGATATGATTCCCCTACTTCTAGCAATGATGACCTAGATACCTAGTGGAAGAAAGAGACTCGAGCCATAATGACCCTTTCACCCACTTCCATAGGCTTTGCAGACCAAGATGATAACCTCCCACTCAGTTACCCACAACTCATAGATTGGGATCAACAATAACATACACCTATTCTGGATGAATTCCATAACGATGAGGCAATCAAAAAGTTCATGGGACTTCGAATAGACATACCAACAAGTGATCATAAAATAGGGTTCATCATGGAGCTCGAACAAGAGGCATACTTTGGTGGAGAGATTGAATCTTCTAGTCGTAAAAATGAAAGAAAAAACATAAGAATGAGATCCCCTAGAGAAAACCACATTGTGGCTCTATCGGATCTAGAAAAGAAGAAAATAAAGGATGTATCTGAAGGTAAAAACCTCCTAGAGGCACTCGAGGATGGAGGCTTCAATCTCCCCATATCAGAATATCAGGAAAGATCAATGATCTTGGTAGAAGAAGCAGAACCCATAAATGTGGGAACAATAGAAGACCCGAAGATAACATACCATGCAACATCACTTGATCTCGAAGAGAACAAAAATTTCATAGCTTTCATCAATGAGAGAAAGGTAAAATTTTCCTGGACCTATGCTGAAATGCCTGGACTAGATCCAACATTAGTGGTACATCATCTAGCTGTAATACTTGAAGCAAATCCTATCAAGCAAAAACTCATAAAAATGCATCCTCAGATTGCATTACTAGTAAAGGTAGAGCTAAAGAAACTATTAGATGTGGGTTTCATCAAACCCATCAACTATCCACAATGGATATCCAATCTAGTACCAGTATCAAAACCTACTAGGGGCATTAGAATATGCACAACCTTTAGGGACCTAAACAAGGCTTGTCCAAAGGATGACTTCCCATTACCAAGCATAGACATGATTGTCGATCTAATAGCAGGCATGAGATGTTATCCTTAATGAATGGTTTCTCTAGATACAACCATATAAAGATCTCTCCCGATGACAAAAAAAACAACATTTACTTGTGCTTGGGGAACCTTCTACTGGAATGTAATGCCATTTGGCCTAAAGAATGCAACATCAACATATCAAAGGGAAATGAAGACCATATTCCATGATATGCTTCACACCATCATGGAGGACTATTTGGATGACATTCTAGCAAAGTTAGTCAAAAGGACAGATCATTTGACAAACCTGGCTAAGGTGTTTGATCGAGTTGAATAGTACAATCTAAGACTCAACCCTAAGAGATGTGTGTTGAGAGTAACATCTAGCAAACTATTAGGGTACAGAGTATCAAGAAGGGGATCGAGGTAGATCCTACAAAGGTGAAAGAAATAATAGAGATGCCTCAACCAAAGACACGGAAATAGTTAAGGAGCTTACAAGGAAAGTTGCAATCCATCAAGCGATTTATCACACAACTGGCAGACAAATGTCACCCTTTTACTCATCTCCTACAAAGGATGTCACCTTCAATTGGGATGGAATATGTGACCAAGCATTTCAGCAGGTCAAGGAATACTTACTTACTCCTCTTTTACTCATGTCACCTATTCCAGACAAGGGAATGATATTATATGTGTCTACCACACAAGCGACACTGGGAGCTCTCCTAGCCCAACTAGATGATGACAATAAAGAAAGGGCAGTCTACTACATCAACAAAACATTGGTGGGCTATGAACTAAACTACTCACCTATAGAAAGATCATGTCTCTCAGTTGTATTTGCAACACAAAAGCTAAGGCAGTACATCCTAAACATAAAAGTCAAGCTGATTTCCAAGGTAGACCCACTCAAGTACCTACAAGAAAAAGTAGCCCTAATAGGCCGAGTTGCCAAATGGGTGATGATCTTGAGTGAATTTGACACAGAGTATGTGGATAGAAGAGCTATCAAGGGACAAATAATAGTGGACCAACTAGTCGAAGCATCCATAGATGATCACAAACTTCTCATAGTGGACTTTCTAGATGAGAGTATTTTGATGAAAAAATAGACAAGCCACTGTACTCTCTACTTCAATGGATCCCACACTTAGCATGGCTTTGGAGCAGGTGTTTTGTTTCTTACACCACAAGGAGATAGTATACCCAAGGCCTACAGGATTGCTTTCCCTTACACAAACAACATCTCAGAATATGAAGCTTTGATCACAAGGCTAAAATGGCTATTGAATGGAGAATAAAGGAGCTACATGTCTTCAAAGACTCTTAGTTAGTGATCAGATAGGTGAATGATGAGTTCCAGAACAAAGATGGAAAATTGATTCCATATAAAAGGATGGTGGATAGCTTCAAGGATTACTTTGTCAATATAACTTTTGAGAAAGTTCCACAAATCAACAATAGAGCTACCAATGCAATGGCAATAATAGGATCACTTCTTGATGTTCCACACAATGTGCCTAAGTATGAGTTCCTCATAGAACAACTACTTGTGCTTGCATTCGACATCCAAAAATTAGAATTGGTATGTGTTGTTATTGGTCCTAACTCCCCATGGTACCAAGATACTTTTAACTATATCCAACACAATATCATACCACTTGACCTAACGACCACTCAAAAGAAAACCTTCACCCATAGAACTTCCTGATTTACCATCCTAGGAGATACCCTATACCATTGTAGTCTAGATGGTATGTTACTCTGGTGCCTTAACACATAAAAAGCACAAATAGCCTTACAAGAGGTACATGAAGGTATTTGTGGGTCCCACTCTAGCAGACATAACCTAGTCCAAAAATTGCTTAGAATAGGATACTACTGGCCCTCCAAGGAACATGAATGCATACAATACTCTAGAAAGTGTCAACAATGTCAACAACACAGTGATCATGTTCATGCACCAGCACAAGAACTAAGACCCATCATCACACTATGGCCTTTCTCGCAATGGGGATTAGACTTGGTAGGCAAGATATCACTCGCCTCATCTAATGGACACAAATTCATTATCACAACAACATAATATTTTACTAAATGGATAAGGAAATCTCATTGACCTATATCACTGGAAAATAGATATCAAAATTCATTTTGAATTATCTAATATGTATGTATGGAATCCCCCAAACGATAGTAACAGACAATGACACCCCATTAAAAAATTAGAATGTCCAGGAACTCTGTTCCTAATTTTCTATCCAACATAAGAAACGGTCAGGTTGAGGCATCTAACAAAACCATATTGAAAATACTCAAAAAGACTGTTAATGAAGTTGGTCGTGATTTGCATTTGCAACTAAACTTAGCCCTATGGGCCTATCGAACTAGCATACACACACCTACTGGTGCCACACCATTTTCCTTGCTCTATGGATCAAAGGTTGTCTTACCTATCGAGGTTGAAATCCCCTCATTGTGAGTCTCATTGAAAGGAATAGTCAACAATGAAGAATACCGAGTAGCCAAGCTAAATGGATTGGAGCTCCTAGATGAAAAGTGTTTGAGCGCGTTAAACCATCTCCAAGTTTATCAAAATTGACTCAAATGAAACTATGACAAAAAGATTAGGGACAAAAACTTTCAAGTTGGTGACTTAGTCCTCAAAGAGAATCAAAAGGTACAACTAAATTAGGATGACAAAGGAAAATTTGAACCCAACTGGTTGGGCCTTGTCATCATAGCGAGCTACAGCTTTGGGGCATATTATTTGGCTACTCCTAAAGAAGAACCCCTAACCGAACTACTGAACAATAGCCACCTCAATAAGTTCTACACATGAAGCACGCCAAGAACACCCCAGGAAAAAGGGTAAAAATAAAAAGAAAAGAAAAGAAAAAGGATAAAAAAATCAAAAAATCAAAAAAAGAAAGAAAAATAGTAAAGAGAAATAAAACATTATTTGAGTGAAAACCACGTCGTGGTGCTCCTAGAACAATTACCATAGTGAAAACCTAGCAAATAGGCGCTATGTTTGAGTAAAACCTGCATCATGTTATCTATCGGTACTATCCACAACACCCACCCATTCATTTTATAATAAAACAGTGTATCCAACCATGGCTTGTCAATGATAAAGGAAAGCAATCTTGTCTTCAACTAGGGAAACTTCTCAAAGTTGGTCATAGGTTAGATCCTTGAACGCCCCAAACATGGTCAAAAATAGAAAAAATCAAAAACATCTAGAAAACAACAAAAATATAAAAAACATAAGAAATAAAACAACATTGTTGGGTTATTCCTTTACTCAAATAGTCTGAGATATCAACATTTTCTTGAACCTCGTAGCTAGTTCAAGTCAATTTCCTGCAGCATATCCTCTAGAAATAGAAATTGAATATCAATCCAAGTATTCTTTTCCAAAAATAGTTGATGCTTTGAATCAAATGATGCAACTACATGGTCTCTATGTGTACAACGTAGGCAAGGATTATTAGCCCCTGAGACCCTAGGTCAATCCCCTTAGGTTTCCAACATGCTTTATTTCAACTTAGTAAAAAATACAAAATCCAAAAAATTCACAAAACAGAAAAGGTCAAAAACACTCAAACCAAGCGAACTACAAGCCTCTACGTGTACAATGTAGGCAAGGCTTATCTTTGATGAGCCCCTAAGGCCCTAGGTTAGTCCCTTGAAAAGAAAAAAAACAATAGCATCATAAAGCTTAGAAAAATAAAAAAGACCCATCCCTTTGAATCATAATCTGCAATAAAAATTTCATCCATAATAAACAAATCATCACACTCATGCTTTGAAAAAACAAACAAACAAACAAAGAAAACATCAAAAGCTAGAACCTTCAAGCAACACAATCACATAGATTGGATTACAAATGGATGTAAACAAAGGCCAGAGTATTACCTACATATTGTTTGACAATGTACCAACAACATCCTGAGATATGCCTTAACGGATCTGTTCCTACAATAGACATGATCGACATTGGATAATAGACCCACCCCAAATAGATATGGCAAGTGGTATAACATTGTTTTATCTTTTTGTAGTCTTATTTTTGTGATTTATTTTATTGACTCATTCTCAGGATCTCTCAAGGATGTCCATAAGGATTTAGAGAAGAAGGAATGAGGGAAATTGAGCATCATTTCGATTTGTTATTTGTAAGATATTTTTGTAATATTACCGTGGCAAATACTTGCTTAATTGAGTGTATGGAAGTTGTATTAAAACAGTGTGTGAAGTAGTCGCATGTTAGGTGTTCTATACCTCTTTGTGTGACTAGTCTGAAATGTTTTTAACACAACCCAACTCTATACTTTAAACAAAGCATTTGTATGTCTAGTATGAGCAAAAATACTCTTTGTTTGTTGAGTCAAAGTCCATGAAATGGATACAAAGTCACCTTGGTTATTCATACCACTGGTGCATCATATTTGTTTACTACATCAAATAGGATTGTTCAAAATTGCAAAGCCTCTAAAAGTAAAGTGAAAAGCAATACTCATCACTACTAACAACATCAAATTTCTATTCATCATAATTTTTCTTCTAACATCCACCCTGCATAGTAACATCATTATTACCATATCCATCCTGCATCCTGAGTGTCTTCAATACATATCATGATGATAATAAAACCAATAAAAACATCATGTATCATGAATGGGGCATACATCCATCATAAAAATATATCCATCATATATCATCTATATCAACACCACATATATCCATCATATAGCACAATGATATATCGATCATCCATAATAAACATCATATAAACAAAAGTATGATTCATCCATCCACATCATATACATTTATCCCACATATTCATACATCATCATCATCATCATAAACATAACAAAGTTAAATCAAAGAAGGTATATCTCATATATATCATCATCAAAGGGAGAACAACATCATCAGTGAAACAAGTATGATAGAGTAAATACAAAATCATAACATATATATGAGGCCTCGACTGGTCCGATGAATATGTATACACAACAAATGTCTACAATATGCCTCAGAATAATGAACAACATGAGGATCAAGTACAAAAAAGTAAGACCCCGACAAAGAGGACAAAACCCTATAAACCAGGTTGTGGGCCACCGAAAGGATCTAGCTATCTCATGGACTAATCACCTTCCCCTCCACCACCACCATCACTCACAACACTAGGCTCTCCAAAATGTGGACGTTGAGAGGCCCTAGGAACAATAGCATCATATAAGGTCTGATAATAGGTGGACATCTATAAATACCAATCTCACTCAACTCGCATGCTATCATGCTCTGCCCTGAGAGTATCCCTCTTTGCTATAAACAATTGTACCTGTGCCTCTGTAACATTCCATCGACCACTCTCAATATCCCGCTCAACCCTCAAAATGTCTACCTGAGCCTCTGCACTATCTCTACATGTCTGGCAGCAGTATGTCTCCATCCCTAGCAAGTGGAGGGGGGACGAGAACCTATCTACGAGCCTACGTCTGAGGCATGTGCTCATCCTGACCACCCTGTGTCCCATCACATCGGGCCCTATCCAACTGCTCTACAAGGACCTCAATGTGCTATCATTCTCCATGATGACCTGTAATACCTGATCTGCTCAAAGCAAGATCACCCGCAAGATCAGTGAGTCTCAAAGGCATGCATCGTGCCCACCACTCATCATAGTCATGAGAGGTACCTGGATCTGCTAAACCAACTAACCAACCCCAATCAACCACGACGAGTAATCTGAACTCAACAATAGTAATATCTATATTTGGCTGGAGACCCCATACACAAAGGTCTCCCTAGCGGTCTGACCAAAAACGAGCCTCATAAGTATCAGGTACTCTACCCTGTCTCTCCCCAAATTGGTGACATACTTGGTCTGGTAAGTAATGATCTAACACAAAATAGGAATGACCAATCAACTAACAGGTTTGTTGACAATAAACAAGATGATATGAATCCTCTGGCCAAACCTCACAACCCATATAGGGTCTCCACACAAAACCTGGCATCTCATAAAAAATCCAACGCCAATAAGGAAGATCCCCGAGCAAGGTATAATGCATGAAGTCCCCATAACAATAGGAATATAGATCATCATGAGAATGATCCTGTATCCCATTCGGTCGAGCAACAACAATATGCTCCCACACCCAAACATGCAAAAGCGATACACCCGTGGATAAAGATTTCCCGCCCCAATACATGACCTCGTGCATATCTCTATATAGGTGGGTGAGAAGACAAGCACCCCACGCATAACACGTCCCATGCTCAAGCATACTCTTGATACAGATACCCCAACCCATAGGGAATTGTTGACCTCTCCTATCAGGGACAAGTCCTGAGATCAAACCACACAGAACAAGCACAATAGGATTGACAATATCAGAAAACGCGAATAAATTAATCTCTGACTCTCGCACCTCCAAGTGGCTAGCACCTAACACCCACTGCATGGTGTGGGTGTCATTTCGAACGTGATATGCAATCAACTCACCATGAATGGGAAGGTGAAGTATTTTCCAAACAACCTCAAGAGTAACAATAGCATCTCCTTTCGACGAATGAAACGAGGACGTCTCAGAATGCCACCTCTCCACAAGTGTGGTCATCATCGCAGTATGAGTCATGATAGGAGGCATGTAGCAAATGTAACATAGTCCAACAACATCAATGAAGTCTTGCTCCAACACACCAAAATGGACAATAGGATCAAACAGGTGTTGGGGATGTCTCTCCCTCGGTTGTAGTGGTTTGAGAACCACCTGCACTCATTGTAAACCAGGATATTAGGTTTTCATTCTCAAAACATGTAAGGCAACACAAAACAACACAAAGCACGATGAAAAACAAAATTTAGGATGACAAACAACAACATGCTAAGGTTCAAAGCAAATTCTAAAAGAAAATACAGAAGGAAAAGTCAAATGCAAGGTTTTTGAGCAAATGCTAAGAAAAACACTAAGCAAAAGCGAGCTTTTCCGGCAAGTGCGAGATTTTAGGTCAAGGGAGAGGAAATAAGGGTGAGCTTTTTAGTCTAGTGCAAAATTTTAGGTCAACTACGAGGTTTTATACTCCAGAGCAAGCAAAAGCGAAGTTTTAGGTCAAGGGCGAGCTTTTAGATCAAATTCATGAAACAAAATGGAAGTTTCTAGTCAAGTGCGAGGTTTTAGGTCAACTGTGAGGTCTTCAGTGTCAAGTGAGAGATTTTGACCTAGACAAAAGTGAGGAACTTGATGCAAGTGTGAGGGAATCACAAAAACTTCGCTATTGACTCAAGAAACTTTGTACATGCATAACAAGAACAAAACGAGGCAAAAGTGAAAAGCGAGAAGGTACATACTGAGCCACCAATGCCTGAAGGCCATCCAAACTCTTGAACAAGCTCAAAATGATGCGGGACACCCTCAAATCTTAGCATTGCTCCTCGACAACTGATAGAATGAAAAAAACTAGAGACAAGAATTAGCTATAGGGTCAAAGCACAAATGAGCCAATTTGAAGCCAAATTGCCTATATTAAGCCACAAGAAACCCTAATTTCACCTAGGAAACCCTAATTTCTACTTAGGGAACCTTCCTACTTTCAAATTAGAAACTCATAGAAACATTGGAACAAGGAACGGGGGACCTATAGATCTAATTCTTCACTTTCAACACATCTGAACTAAAACAAGACAGTGTTGTGAGCTTGCCCTCAAAATTGACCTTTTTTCAGCCAACCTCTCAAGGGGGCAACATAGAGTCCTCCCATCATTCCGCTAATCACTGGGGCACAATAGGGCATAATGGGGCATAATTTTTTTCAAAAATAAAAAACTTAATCTTAAAAACAAAATCTTTGAAACAAAGCAACCAATACTTTGTATCAAAGAGGGGCAAAATGTAGACATGTAAAAATGACCTAACACCTATCACACACCCTAAACATCATCGAACACCATCAAACAACATCCCATAACATCTTGTAATGTCTCAAAACATCTCAGAATCAACCCGCAATGTCTTGAAACATCTTATAATCAACCTGTAATGTCTCAAAACATCTCAAAATCAACTCATAATGTCTCAGAACATCTCAAAAACATTCTGTAACGTCTTAGAACAACCTGTAATGTCTTGGAACATCTTAGAATCAACCTGGAACATCTTAGAACATCTCAGAATCATCCTGCAATGCCCCACAACATCTCGAAATCATCACACAACAACATTGCATTTCATATCCACAACATCCAAAACCATGTATCTGCTATTAATTGAATAATACAACACTATTTAATTAATTCACTTTTTCATCATTGTCGACAAATTAAATAAATTTCATTTATTTAATAAAGTCCTAAAAACCCTAATTCTACTATTAATTGAATTATATAACATTATTTAATTAATTCACTTTTTCATCATTTCGACCAATTAAATAAATTACATTTATTTAATAAAGTCTGAATCTAATCTTATTTCATCCTGATTGATTAAATAATTCCAATTATTTAATTACGTCACTAAATCACCTTATTCCCTAAGTTGATTAAATTATTAAATCATAATAATTTAATTAACACACTTTCCCTCCAAATTTTGAATAATTAAACCAAACTATTCAAATCATTTATCAAAAATCAAATCAAACTAATTCAACTTTGTTTGAAAAAGTCAAACTTGATTTGCACATTCAACTCCAAAGAGGAATTAATTAATTAAATCAATGAATTCATATTCCTCACCCACTTTCTGATTGAGAAAATTATGGGTTGCTAATTGATCAATCTATTTCCTAACTAAAATCAATTAATTTGCTAACTAATCAATCTATTTCCTGACTAATCAATCTAAACCCTAACTAGCCAATCTATTCTTCAATTACACAAATTGTGCAATCAACTTTACACAATCTTCTCATGTCTAAATCCTCTCAACACCTTTTGATCGTTGATCTTGATTCAACATTGTTGAATCTTGATTGTCGATTCAAAATCTCTTTTTCTATATAACAAACCTCTCTCCTCACAAAAAAGGATTGGAGAATCAACATACCTTATGCAACAAAGTGTTGTCAAGATCATCATTGATAGAGCTTCCTCGTTCCTTCGATCAACCAACATCAAGCAATCATTCATCAAGCTTTTCACGAACTATGGAGGCTTCGTGGTGATAAGAACAACCCAACATCAGGCGAATACACTCCAATATAGGATGGTAACACTTTGTTTATTGCTTCATTCATTTCGGTAATCACAAATTTCTTAATTTATGTTCAAATAACTTAGTTTCATTTCGTATGTGTAGGATTAGAACTTAGATTAATGTGTTTGATTTTAGATTAGATTCTTGTGTCAAGCACCTTTAAATCTTGTTTGGCATCTAATGTTCTTCCCCCCTCACACAGTAATCATACATGCCCAAGAAGGATGTTATATGTTAGTTTCCTAGGCACCATATGGAACAATGTGTCTAGCATACATGAGCTAACTTGAACCGAAAGAATAATAGTACCCAAATAAGATCTAGGCATATTGTCAAATCCTCTTATGGTAAGGTTTGATGGTTGTATCTTTTCCGTGTCTAATTATAATTGTTTTGAATAATATTTAGCACACATATGTTAAAGGTTAGATCCATTGTCAACTAAAGATCATTTGAGGAACATATTGCCATTTTCACCATAATTTATAAAGGTTTTCATAAGAACCTTCTTAAGTGGGACTTCTTTATCATCAAATGATATATCATATTTTTTCCTCGTGGCTAATCAAAGTCATAACTAATTATAGTGTGGTATTGAACCCAATTTGGATTTTATAAGGATTTTCACATTATTTTTTTATAACAAAGCAATGTGTATACAAATTCCTATGGTGATATCTTGGCTTTAATACTTTGTATTTGTTGAATAATGTCATATTCCTTTATTTTAGATGTAGGTTGAAGCGCATGAAGTAAATCAAGTGTAATGACTGGTATCATAGGTGGTGTTAGATCAATATCTTATCCTCTTCCTACCCTTTGATGTGTATTCCCATAATAGTATAATCATGTGAATTGGGAAAAATATGAAAAGTATAGGAGACAAAAGTTATATTAATAGAATTATGATCCAAAGATAGATTTGAGAGGTCATTTTGAAGTCATGCTAGGTTCATGTGAATTAGGGATAGAAAAGTATGTGATGAAATAATGGACCAAAGTAAAAAAAATGAAGTGTAGAGCAAACAAAATCTAACTATTGAAAATATCTACCACTTAATCTTATAAATAAAATTCACCAATCAACAAGATATCATCTAAAATTTCATAATTAACAAGTAGGGAAATTTTCACATGCAAGGAAGCATCAAAAGATCCATCATAACCATCATGTGAAAGTTCTTCACTAAGACTTATAATGTGTATATAATACAATACCAATGAAACCTACACAAGAGGCTAATGAATTATCATGAATGTATAATCTATCATCATGTGGGTAGTGGTATGTGAAATATTGTCATAAGTATTCGTAGATTCAAAAAATGATCATTATTGTGTTTATTATCATACATGAAAGAAGATGATTCATTTAAAGTGCATAAATATATGTACATAGGACTATCATGACGTGTAAAAAATGTGTCATCATTAGGTATATTAGTGCCATGTATAGGTGAATTGTATGACAAATCCTTACTTAGTGTATGCTCATAATTGTCACTAGACATGATCATCATAAAATGTATGGATAAAGAAGCCAAACCTCTCTTATATAAGAGGATAATCATTCATTGACTCAATGAAGGATGGGATGGATAAGGCATGGTAAGACAAAACATCCATAAAGAAGACATTGACATCCATAACATAAAATTTCACAAGTATATCGATAAGGATGTGCCATATAACATGAATGATAAAAACATATTGAAATTTGAAATAGATGCATGCAAATCAACTAAGGAACAAGCCCTAAAAGGTTTCATAATGATATAATACCCTTGGGTGGAAGGGTAGGGAGAGATATAAATCATTATGTATACCTAAATTTCAATCAAAATATATGTAAATAGCGTGAATGTAAATCCTAGAAATTTTGAAAATTAATTAGAGTAATATTAGATCTAAAAATTATAATATTAGGTATTGATTTTTCACAGTCCATCAATTAGAAAATAAGTTTGAGCTTCTGGATTCAACTGTGTATTTTTTTAAATTAATGTTTCAGATCAAACAAAATGATCCATCATCAAGAAGAGGTGATTCAAAATGTCGATTTAAATATACACAGTTGAATCCAAAAGCTCACTTGTTTTCTAATTATAATATTGATGAAAAACCCTAGAGGAAGGAAATGTAGTGAAATATTGATCATGTTCGCCAAAAAAGTAAAAAAAAAAAACATTTTTCTAAATTTAATCTAGGATAAACATATAGGCATAAATTAACCTAGATTAATAATTGAGTAGCTTAAGGGCATGAGAAATACATAATTAAATTCTCTGTTATAAAAAGGACACACAATAAAATTAAGGTACTTAGCTTTGTGTTCAAAGGAGAGGAATGATTTTGTTAATACACTAAATTTTGGATACCTCATGATTAAAGATGTTATATGATAATTTATAGTTCACCTCAAGATTTGGACACTCAACTTGCATCATGTGGGGTCTAATTAGGGTAAAATTTTTGCTTTCAGAAACATCTTACACTTGTGAAAATGATTTGGGAGTTTGCACACTTATACTTGTTGATTTGACTCTACTTCTTTTACTTTTTATGCTACCTAAAACTCGTGATTTTGAAAATATCTTTATAGAATTACTAATCTATCACAAAAGAACATCTCTTAGATTGACCCTAAAAACTTGAATAAATGATCAAATGTAACTAATCTATATTAATAATATATATTTTTAATATATCTATATGAGAGATACTAGTATCCAAGGCTGAAAAATTGATCCATGGAAAATTATTTCATAATTCTAGAGCCTAATCCATTTTTTGTATTTACAAAAGCAATAATAATACATAAAAGAGGCAACCAGAGGTTGTCGAGAATGAGAATTTACATATCCAAAACCCAACAACCCAAAATAGACTGAGTTAACAAACCAAGGAGAACAAAATAAAACATGACATCAAAGAACAAATGATAACAGCAATGAACAATAGAGAAATTAACCACTTTAGACTCTAAATTTGAACAATTGTTGTATCTATTTAGAACATATTACATCATCTTTATGCAATTGTAGAATTTTCCATTTAATCTTATCGAAGTGATTGTTGGTTTTCACGTTTTCATTGGGAACTCCCTCCAACTGTGAACATAGTAAAACAATTTGCAGAATGATGTTAAAGTAAAACCTTGGCATTTCTGATTCTTGATGTATATTATGCTTTAAAAAAAAATGTCATACATGTCCAATTTTCCATATATTAAACAAGACAATCTACCTTATAGAATCAACAACAATATTATTTTGAAGGCCCAAACCCAAAATTGATTCTTTCCAACTCAAAACATGCTAAAAAATAGATAGGAGATAAGGAAAGACAACCTTCCATTTTCTTTTAGTCAAAGGGAAATCCCAAAATATATGTTTCATACTTCACTGTGCTTACAAATAAGGGCATTTAACTAGTTGGATTTGCATATATTCCAACCTCTTACCAATGGGCAACAAAACTTGCAATGTAAGATTTCCCAAGCCAAAATTTGCACATTGGCTTCAATTTTAGAACGCTAGGTTTGAGCACTCATTTTTTTCTAAGTTTTTCTTCAAACTTGTAATTCTATTTTTGATTCAATTTAGAATTTAAGGGAAAATGTCGAAGTAGATTCAAGTAGACTTTTTTGAGAGGAAATAGAGTGAACTGGCACTTGGACAAACACCACCAATCCTTAAAAGGATTACATTGTAGGGGAGTACAAATCTTCATCACCAGCTCAAAAGGAACCAATGACTTAACAAAGATAATAAAACCTTTATAATTGTAACTTTAACCAAAGTTATGCTTAAGATTTCACTAATTAACCTAGTCACGAGCATTAAAATCCCACAAGTCCCCAAATCTTCAAACTCCTTTTTTAAATAAAAGGTATGCCAGCCTTGGAAAGGAAACACTAAGCGATTGGCCATGATATGTTGCTAGTTTATTCCACCATATAGATGAAGATTCAACACTGAACCCATGTTGTAGATAACTTTTCCAATCTAGAAAATTACAAACTTGTTTCCAAGCCTTCCAAATTGAAATTAAAGGAAAAGAGGCTTTAAGATGGAAGAAAAGATCTAATAAAATTTTATCTTCTCAGCTGACTTGTTACCATTTCCCTCTAACAGTAGCCTGGATAAACTGAAAATAAACCATATTTTTATATGGTTCATCTCCATTGACTATTTTAACAATCCATTTCACTACCAAACAAGTCCCTTGAGTTCTAGGGTCCAAAAGACCCAACCCACCTTTGGCTTTGGGCTGAATGCAATGTAACCAAGAAGAAGATTTAAAACCTGCCTTACCACTCCAATTAGCCCATAAGAAGTTACAAACAATTTGTTAAGGTCCTCATATCCTTTTCTCGATGGCATCCAACAAGAGGAATAATACACATGTGATGCCAAAAAAACCAGTTCACAACTTGGATTTTGCCAGCTAGAGACAAAAAATTATTTCCCCGTATATAATTTATTTTTTAATTTATTTAAATACCAATTCCACATCTCACAAATAGAGACATCTAGCCCAAAGGGAATGCCAAGATACCGAGTAATCTACCCATGTTTAATTTGTTTCCAATCTTTAGGAATCCAACTAGGAGGTGGACTTGATTGCACCATAAAAAATTTAGTCTTATGATTAGCTAACCTTGTGTCATGTCCCCGAAATCATAACATTAAAATAACAAAACAAATACTAAGAAGGTTAACAATTTGATATAATTATAATTGTCGAAAGACAATATTATAATTATGAATATTAAATATGGATATTAATAATTTGAATATTAAGATCATTATGATATTGAAAATATAAATGTTGACAATTTTAATAATAAAATAAATACTAAAGATATATATAAATCAATTTATATTTAAAATACCAAGATAAAACATATATAATATTTAATAATATTATAAATACCAAAAATAATATAATATTATAGTTACACTATTACAGATCATGAAACTAACATTAAGGAAATTAATAGTCAAGTGATCGATTAGTTCTTTAGATTGCTCCAAGGGAGCCACTAATTCCTTGCAAAGGCGAGAAATCATTAGTGATAGGCCATCCTTCTCAACAGTAAATGAAGACCATTCTTCCGGTGTAATGCGGGAGAAAAAAAAACATGTTAGCAGAGGAGGAAGGAAAGAGTGTATGGACGTATATCAGGTTTTATAGTTTCTCACTGGAAATAGAGTTTATCATTGCGTTACGGGAGATCAATTAAGTAATGGGACACAACTATTCAATATCATAGTTGCATCAAGCATTATATAAGGAGATTACGATTTATGAGGAGTGAAGAGAAAGGGGAGTAAAATATCATTAGTACATGGCAGTCAGAGCGAACCAGTGCTGCTGGAGATAAATCCATTAAAAATATAAATACTTTGCATATACTTTATCACAAGAGAAGTATATTTCTACACACGAATGTGTTCAACATTAATCGATGTCATTAAGGAGTCTAAACCGATCACCATTCGTCAACCTCACTTCACATGTATAAAGGGCAATGCAAGTATAAAGAGAGAAATAGAGAGGAGCATAAGAAGGGAATGGAAGGGAAACAAAAAACAATCATAATAGAATAACAATTACTCTGATGGAGAGGAGGAGGCACGTAGTGGTACACTAATAGGGAATACGTCTGGATGTAATCCAATATAGAGCAACGATTTGAGGTAAGTACCTACAACCGCCTAAATAACATTGAGAGTTATGCAATCAGGAAATTCAAATTGCTACCTACAGTGGTTCAGTATGATGCCTAACCCATATCTTATTTGAATGCCAGCTGAGTTTATAAATATTCTAATTGGGTAATGATTGGTGAATGCAATCTAATACATAACGATAGATGAATACTTAGAGAGATTTAATGACACAATTTGCAATCAATAGATATATATGTCAATATATTGAGTTTAATCTATTCAGCATAAATAAATAACGAATTCTCCATTTGAAGATTAATGGATAATAATTATCAGTATCACAATAATGTTGCTTATAACAATTATTGTACCTTGTTAAGCTATCATGACTTTTACTATGAGAATAGACTTCGGGCCAAATTCCCCTTCGCTAGCACTCAATAAGGATAGGGAGTTTGTGGAGGGAAAGGTTGGTAAATTGGTCTATTGATGGACGGTCCCAAGACAGGTAGGAAACCTTGAGGGAGTCCTATTAGAGACCGTGCAAGTGCCCTTGGCATAGTAAACCTTCCATCCAATGGGGTTAGGAAGAGGAAACAAGGTGAAGATCTATTCTGGTCAAGAGTAATAAGTCATATATGATCATGTTAGTTTATGTCCTAGATGATAATGCATTTATTTGTCTTATTCTTAAACTGTGTAAATGGTCTAATCATTAATAAGAAATTATGTGCTTTATTGGTAATACATGATGTATATAGGTCTTCAAGGCAATTTACACAAGTAAAATGATGTGTTGGTAAAATAAATTATATGTCCTTACTTGTGCTTTTATGTTTTTAGGATAAGTTAACAAGGGGACATTACACCTTTATCTTGACACTTCACAATAAAGGTTAGGTGCTCCAATAACATTGCTAATCTTTATCTCAAAATTTTGGATAAACAACATGTTGTCATCAATGGAATGAGAATTAATTACCACAACATTATGGGGAATAGAAATACCCTTAATCAAATTCAACTAGTTGTATTTTTGCAACAAATATCCAAGAGCATCAACAGTAAGAACATAAAGGGGACAAGGGGCAACCTTGTCTAATTGAACGTTGTAAGGGAAAGATGTTGGTTAGATCTTTATTAATCACAACTGAGCATTGGCATCTTTTAACAACATTTGAATGTGCCTGCAAAGTTTAGGACCAAAAGCCAACCATTGTGACATCTTGAGTAAAAAACTCCAACACATTCATCATAAGCTTTATCAAAGTCCAACTTGACCAATATGGCTTGTTGGCCTGATTGTTGAGCCCATTTTAATGTTTCCAAGCAAGGATAAGGCTATCCAAGATGAACCTTCTCCCCAAGAAACCTAGTTTGTTCTGGTCTGACTATCCCTTTTACAACTGGTTTAATTCTTGTAGCTAGCTATTACTTTCACAATGATTTTGTAGGATGTATTAAGTAAAGTGATAGGGTGCCAACCCAAAATATCCTCTTTTTTCCCTTTAGGAAGGATTTTAATTAAATCTTTATTTATATTTCTCCTTAAAGAACCATTTTCCAAAGCCTCTAGGCAAACCAAGTAGAAATCCTCTTTAATATGTTGCCACATTTTTTGATAAAATTCCATTGGTAGCCCATCAACTCTAGGACTTTTATTCATAGGCATATAAAACATAGCCTATTCTAAGTCTTTTATGGAGAGATTACGGTATAAAAAATGACTATTTTGAATCTACTTTCTTAGGGATAATATTTGTAAATATATCTTCCAAAGTAGATTGAGAATCATGCCAATGTGGATCTTCTCTAAACAACTCCTCATAATGTTTTTGAAACAATCCTTTAATCTCAGATGAATTAATATGAACCAAACTAGCATCATCTTGAATAACTCCAATAAATTCTTTCTTGTGCTTGTAATTAAGATACTTTAAGAAATACGTGGAGCCTCTATTTCCCTCTATAAACCAATGTAACCTGGCTCTGATTTTAGCTCCCCGTCCCTTATAGTTATCCATTTTATGAATTTGAGCTTCTAAGGTAAATCAAAGTTTGTAAATTAGAATAAAAAAGGTTGACATTAAGTAATTTCTTAGTGTGCTCTTTATAGAACTTCCATTGAAGGGACTTTTGTTTTTGTTTTCATTGCCAAGCTAATCTTTTACCAAATGCACATAGGAAATCTGCACATTTAGAAATAACATTGTGCTACCATTGTCTATAAGACTCCCCTTCATTTGGCTTGGGGAATGAATTTCAAAGACCCACCAACGCTCCCATACAATAAGGATTTTTTAAATGAGAGACATTAAGCTTGAAAGGTAACTTAAAGTCCCTTTCACTATTTTTCAGTTCTTGAAATAGTGCAAATGATAGGGCAATGATCTGAAATAGTTGAAGAGTAATCAACCCTTACCAAAATGCTTGAGGAATCTTGAACAACAAAGAGATTAGGGGATATATAAAATCAGTCAAGTCTACTAAGCTTTCTTTCGTCACCAAATCTGCAGTTATATTAGGTGAATCAATTACTGTCATGGCCCATTGTTTTGTTATGAATTGGGTTGACAACACCTATTGTATTACGACATAACAACCACTTATCAAATTCTTCATTATTCAATTTGATATGACTAAGATTTACCATGAATTGCAAAATAATGTCATGGAATGTAAGAGGGATGTCTCTCCGTCATCGTAAATATGGTATAAAAGATTTGATTGTTAAGTGGAAACTGGATATTTTTTTCTCCAAGACATTAACTTATTGGTCTCCGACTTGCTTCTTCTCTATTTGACGTATAAAGAGATGCTTCTTTTCTTTGTATGTTCCATAAAGAAGGCAATAAGGGTTGTTATTGGTTTTGTCCCTTAGATCTATAGGTTTATCATTGATAAAGATGAAGACCCTTCACATAGGGGAAAAACCCCAGTAGCCGTCAGGGCTAACTTCGCGCATTCGTGCAGAGTGCAAAATAGGTCCAATTTTTTTTTTTTTTTTGGGCTTCTTCGTAAGCGAGTTAGGACCTTAAAAAGAAAAAATTTGGCTTCTGGGTATTTAAAATGTGCCTTGTGGAAGTAAAAAAAGGTGCTCAAAAAGGGTGTTTTTAAACCTCCATCCCTTACATCTTTACCACTTCGCCATACCTGTACATTTAGACACCAATAAAAAACCACAAAAATTTAAGATGTTTTCAATAGTTTTCAATGTGTTTTAATTTTTTTGGTCAACTACACATTCAGTAGTGAACATATATTGGTGTAATTTGTAAATTTTTATTGGCATAATTAAAACAATGTAATGACTAAAATGTAAACGGTTATTGGGGGTTAGGGGAGACGATATTTAATTGTTTAATTATTTATCTCACACGATCGAATTATTTTACTAAAGTTCCCTAGTCCTCCTTACGTTATTAGCTCAGAATCATGGCTTCTTTACTCTGAAAGAGTTTACAGTGGAGTGATGGAGCAGCAATGCCAATTTTGGTTGCAAAAGAAGAAGCGTTTGTGCGCAAATTCTGCATTGGTTGGGTCACAGTAGGTTATTTCATTTTATGACAATGAGTGTTTGTGTTTAGCACGGTAAAGTGGGCAGTAATAACTCGTGTTTGTATGATCAGGTTTTGCGGAAACCACAAGCCTGATTCAGTGGAGCCCAGGATTCCATGTCCAATCGACCCATCTCAGTAATACTTCTTCTAAATCCCATTGTATTATCATCAATGCGTATTTGTTTTAGTTAGAACACATTAGGCTCCCACCTAGCTTGATTTTGGGTTTAACTGGTCTTCAATATTTATTTATTTAATTTTCTGCATTTTGGAGTTGGTGATATGCAAATGTTGCTCAAATATACATTTGCAAATAACTGAATAAAATTGTTATCGCTACACGAATCTTTGGAGTACCAAGTAGTGATTAATCATCAAGATTAGTGATATATAAAAGTGAGCATAGGGGACACCCTTAGTGATATGAGCATGACACCCTGTTCATAACAAAAAGGAGCATTTATAGATAAATCTTTTACAAACCAGCCCTTGTAATTTTAAATTTTTTAATCATAGTCTACTCCAATGGCTAGTCCTAAGTCCATGGATGATGTATCTCTATTATGCCTCGCGCCCAGACCATTATCCCTGTTTAGATTATCTGGATGTTTTGCAATTTCAATCTCTTATTTTATCTCCCTCTTCATGAATTTTTCTCTATTAGCATTAAATCCACCCCTGTAGTGTCCAGATACACATGAATGATTCAGTAGAGTCAATTTTTGTACACGGTCATATTGGATATGCGCCAAGAGTTCATCAATCTTCTTTTAAAAAGTTCTACTTTTTTTGCCAATATATGGGCTATTACATGAGCAGGGGATGAGGTGGACCTCCTTACTAAATTTAGAATCCAACAACTCCCTAGTTAACCAGATTACACCACAACCTTGCTATATGCTTGCTAGGGTTATAGGCCCACTTATTGCAGTGAGGGGGGTTTGTGGTATTATGAGTGTCGCCATTATTATCACATCACAACTCCTTATATACTCTGGAATACTAGTTGCTAGCAGTTGTGTCTAAATACTTCAGGCTTAGATCTCAAATAAGATTCTTAGTATTAGGAATTAGTATTTATACATAAGTGATATCTCTAAAAGGATATTAGTAGGTAGTTCTTAAAAGATAAGGGGCAATGCTATTTACATCCTTATATACATATTCATCGGGTCAAAAATGCATTATGAAGACACAACAAAATATGAACACGGTTAGACAAAGAATGTGAACTTGGTCAACATGATTTGAACTGTGGATATGGTTATAAGAATGCTTCACAAGAAAATGGTCGTTGTGCAATCTTAGAAGAGTGCCTCACAAGCATATTATTTATGTGCAATATCATCAGATTGGCTCACAAGCTTATGCTTTATATTCAATATTCATCCGACAGTCAGATCAAAGCTTTACAAATTTACCACTTTGGCTCAATAGAGTGCATACTAAGGATGCTTTCTTCAACCTCGTGGAATTTAGCACATCTACTATGAGGGGACTCCAACACATAATCATTTCTCACGTAGCAGCAGAAATCAAGAAAATTTGCGATTTAAAGCAGAAAAATTGTGCTCTTCATCCTCACAAAGAATCTCAGGTACATTACAAAAAGAGAGAGCTTATATCAATAGGCATTTCCACCTTGACAGTTTTCTGGGCAATGATTTATGACTAGCAATGATTGCATGTGAACTCCAGAATTATTATTTCATTTTCACTCAGCTTTGGGATCCTAGTATATTTGTTGGTGTCTTTTAATGCACGTACACAATATGGCATCATGTTGACAACCTAACATGAACTCTAGGAAACGTGCCGGATGAGTTTGACTCTAGGTGCACTTGATATAGACAATCGAGGATAGTAATAAGGTAGTCTTTATAAATGTTGTACCCATATGAAATTCAATGTTCTTATTACTTTGTGTCTATTTTTATCATCGATTAGTCATCATCTGTTTGTCACACCAAATTAGTTTTAGTTTTCACTGGTCAGGTTGCAAGGTTGTTGGTCTTGTTTTTTGACTAACAATTCTTGTGAGACGATTGAGATGACAGCTGTTCCAAGATGAAATAATGATGAGGTTTGAGATTGATGATGGTTGGGGCAAAGGAAGAGTATGGCAATGGCTAAGGCATGAAGCTTTGAAGGGAAATGGTGACAATGATGGCAAGTTCCAGTTGATTCTCCGCTTAGAGTTAAAAGGTGGCCTAAGTGAGGTTGGTGTGTGCTTTTGAGGGCAAAGCCATAAGTGATTTCCGCCAATGCACCAGCCAATGGCTTTTCTCAGTCAAATCTCCTCCGAGCATTCAATTACAAAGGTGATGCACTTTTTCTATGGCCAAATCATTATAAAGTTCCACTTTTGGGTTGAATGGTTGGCAAAATCCTCCCAAAATTCATCTTTTTTGGCACAAATCATGAAAAACTCTACCTAAGTGCACTTTTTGTGTGGCTTAACCATTTATTTATTTTTGCCTAGCTTTGAGAAGTAGCACAAATGAGGAGAATCTCCACCCAAAAACCTAGACACTTTTTCATGGGCTACGCCACCTGTTTTCTTTGCCAAAGTGGGCAAAAGGTCAAGTGATGTGCACCCGACACTTAAAGGTAGAGTGAAATGAGAAATCGCACACTATTGGTGGCCTAAACGAAGCAAAATTCTGCCGAAGTTATGAAACATTAGTTCAAATAAATGAGGCACATGCCAAAGAGGCCAAAACCATCTAGAAACCTTCACCAAACATCAACAAAGGTGGCAAAGTGATTAGTGATGTATGTCTCAACCGAAAGTGGTAGAAACTTTGCCAAAATATCAGCAAGCCAAGGTATAGTCTTAGTGGCAAAGACATGAGTAAAGTACACCTAAGGAAGAAATAGAGTAAACATCAAAACTTAGGTGCACATATTAGGTGGCATGGCTAGTACAAAAATGTGCCCAAAGGTTGGGTATGGTTGTGCCCTACACACCTTAGATTTGGCTCTGGTTTGACCATGGTTTGGATTCTTGGTCAATTTTGGCGAGGGTTCTTATAGGGTATGGTCTTTTGGTAGTGAGATTGTTTAGGATGAACTCAGGAGGAATTTTGTTGAACCCAAAGGATAGTAGAGCAAATTTGTAGGAAAAATGCAAGGTTTTTAATGTCAATTTTGTTAATCATTTTTGAAATTAGGTGATAGATGCAGGAGTGGGTAGGGAACAACTGGGTGAATTTGAGGGGTAGGCTATTGCTTGTTTTATTCGTCCAAATGCCTAACATCATCTCTAGTTGGCTATGGAGAATGGTAGGGGCAAATAAGATTGTTGTTTTCTATTAATTCACAAGATACTTCAATCATATAATATTCTAAAACATTAAAACACTTTAAGTTTATTAAAATTTCTTGCTTGACGATATGATTGTTTTGACACCATCCGCTTGTGAATTAAATGTTTTAATTGTTAAATGAAGTTTAAACATAAAAGGACTAAAATATAGACTTATTTTTTATTTATTTATTAAGGAAAGTTTAAATATAGAGTCCAACCCAAAACAAATCCAACCCCCAAGATTTTTTTTAGTTGAATCCACAAATCGAACTTGTGAACTTGAACTGGAACCCAAATTAGTAACATTGGTGTAAGTGATCCATGCTTAGCATAAAATGTTCTAAATCAGTCATTTAGGCACATGTGTTAATGGCTAAAACCACTATAAGTTCCTCCAGCTAGAGGAAAGGGCGATAAGTGAATGGTGGCACACTTTTTAGTGGCCATAACCATAAAAGGTTTTGCTGTCAACACATGGAAAAGTGGCAGTGCTATGATAAAGTTCTGCCAAAGTAAGTAAAAGGTGGCTGAAACCTTCTAAAACTTCGCCTAGTAGTTAAGGTGAAAGTGTGACATGCTTTAGAGAGGCTTTCCCTACCCTAAATCTCCTCTAGCACACTTTTGTAACGGCAAAATTGAAAGAAAGCAAAGGTGTGGAATACGCTTCCTACACTAATCTATAAGAGGAGTTATGCGCAAATAAACTAAATCTTTGCATCCACAAGGAAAAATACACAATAAAACAATATACCATGGGGAAGGTCCTTTTAGGAGGAAAAACCCACACTCCAAAACAACTCAATGTATTATTCAGCAATTAAAGATTACAAGTTTACAACACATTTATAGATTCTAAGCCTTTCAAGAAATATCACCAACCAAAGAAATAGAGTAATTTTGGCAGCATAACAATACTGACAAAACTCACTATCAAAAAACCTCCATCTCAAGAACCCAATAAATAAGAGATGAAATAAATGAAATTGTCAAATGGTAATCAGGAAAACCATGAGCTAAAACCGCCCAAAATGTGGTGCCTAAATCCTTAGTTAGAAATTGAACACCCAAATGCCAAGATGAGTCCACAGGCTGAAAATAGCATATTCCTTTTACTTGTCCTAAGCTCATTATAATTCACTCACCAACTTAGGTGCTCCATTTTGGCTTGATTCCAAAGATGCCTTATGATGTGTCATAACAAGCATCATAAGTTGATCAACAAGTGTAACTCCCTCTTACAACTTTTTTATGTGTTTTTTGGATGTTTTTACATTTTCAATGTGGGAAGCCCAATTTTCAGAGGCTATAACTTTTGATTTGGGAGGTCATTTGGGCCTGTATTTTTTTTTTTAAAAATTGTAGAACTCAAAGAGAGATCTATGTATTGGGCACCCTGGAAGCAATGTTAAACAACTTGAAATATTTATTTTGACCAAAAAAGAACTCCATAGCCTAAAATTGAGTTTTCTATTCTATAGCTTGAATATTGCTCTGCTTGTAATCTTAACATTAGGAACAAGGTTGAGACATCTTTCCTAATAAAACCCACCCAAATTCTGTACCCAAGTCAAAAATAGAATCAATGCTAAGTTAGAGTGATTGTGATGTGGCTTTGATATCAAGTTATTTTGCCTGTACTAGAGTTGCATGAAGAAAACCAGTAAAAGAATCCCTCTACCTATGCTCAGTCAGTCTGAAAAAAATAAAATAAATTTGAGATAAAAGCATGCAATCCAATGCCTAGGAAAGAGTTTGATGATGATCTTCAGTGCCTTTGTATAAAGGATAATGAAAGGCAGTATTCATGGCAGTATGGCAGAGTTGTTTAACCTGTTTTAGCAAGAAAAAACATGTTTTCAGTCATCTATAAAGGCAGATCTAATTATGATAGCACTTTAGAAAACTCAGAAAATACCTCTGTTTGCCTGAATTTTCCTCAGGTGCTGAATATGTTTTTGTGATGGCAGGGTTTCTGATTTAGGAAGAAGACTCAAGGACAAATTCTTTCGGTTTCAGAACAGCAACCGGCTGTTTTTAGAAACATCATTCTTTACATATTTTGAAGATAATGTCTTGTGTGTATATGGCTGTTTTCATGAACTCTAATGCTAGGGTTTCAACTCTTTCAAGTCCATGCAAATCCTCTGCAGTGATATTCTAGTCGGCAGTTGAATTAAAGAGGTAGGGTTCCAAGTTGGTTGTCACTAGTGGAACCATGGTAGTCAAGGATTGCCATATTTTAGATTGACTAGTTGTTCCAAAATCTCAAGGTCGTGTATGTGCAAATTACTATTTTTAGCGTTGACCACATCAGGCAGTTATCAACTCTAGTAGTAGCTATTTTTGGGCCAGGGATATGAACCTATTTAAGGCCTTTGTATTTTATGAATTGTTTTAGGCTTAGTTTGCTTTAAAGTAGTTTTCTTTCCACTTTTTTGACAAACAGGGATATAATTGCTTTAAAGCAGTACTTTTTTGGATATTTTGTTGTTATTTCATAAATTCATAAAAGCTACCCATTTAAAGCTTATAAATAACTAAATAAGTGCTTTGAGCACATAAATTGCTAATGATAGTTAAAGCTAGGCTTATGCTACAAAAACTATTGTTCAATTGAAGTGATTGTGAAATTTGTGTTTATGATTTCAAGTAAATTGAACAAGATTACAT
Organism: Sequoia sempervirens; assembly: GCA_007258455.2. NCBI lineage: Eukaryota > Viridiplantae > Streptophyta > Pinopsida > Cupressales > Cupressaceae > Sequoia > Sequoia sempervirens. The sequence goes on along the minus strand of VDFB02040107.1, from coordinate 85,286 downwards.
TTTGTCAAGTTTTGTGTTGGCAAAGTGGGTCAGTTTAAATTACAGCTTTGGATGCGTTTTAACTTTTACTTCATTAAATAGTGTAACATTCATCTGTTTAACCATCTCCTATTAATAGAAATCTACTGCCCTCTGTTTTAGCTAGTTAGTAAGCATTTGTTTCTTTTCCCATCAAATCTCTGTTTGCAAAAGAATAATGGTCTCTACTTTAGCTAGTAGGATGTTGTGTTTATTCATTTGTTATTAATAGTTTGCTTTCCCTAATATCTGAAAACTGAAAATCTCATCTGCAAGGTGTTAGGCCTTGTAGGTTTTCATACCCCCATCTCATCTCCCATCATGTATAACCGATCTGAGAAAGTTTTCATGTGTTTGTGATGTTTAGGTGGTGTCTTGGGCATTATACTCATACCCCCATTCCAGCCTAAGTACCCAAATTTGGAAAGCCAAAAATTTGTCGAAGTGTGTGTTGAGACTCAAATATATTGCTCTAAATTTTGCTTGAGTCCCTTTATTTTTAGCCTTTATTAACCCACTTGTTAATAATTGATTTGAGATATCTAATTTGGGTGGTCTTTTACCAAATTTCTTTGCACATTGGGTAGAACATGAAAAATTAGGCCTGGTTGCTTTTTTAAGTTTTACAAAATTCGTTAAGGGGTGAAAGTTATGCTTTTGCAGTTTTCTCCTTCCATTTGGCCCAAGTGTAGCTCAAATGCCTTTTCGCGCATGGTGCAGTTCAGTTAGGTTTTCCTGCAAAAGGTAGGAAGCAAGATAAATGGTTAAGTGTCGGTCTTGTGGGAATTCGATGTCCTACTGAACCTTCATTTTGGCCTGCTTTTTGTCCGGTTCAATTGGATTTTCTGCTTTGTGGGCATTTCCATGCGAATCGTCTTAATTCTGGTTGCTGATGAGCTTTCTGCATATCCACTTGCTAATAGATTCCCTGCAAATGCATTTGACTTCAAAAAATCAGCTAAGTAATGTCTTTGTGGGCATTTCCATGTGAATTGTCTTAATTCCCATTGTCGATGAGATTTTTGCATTTCCACTTGCCGATAGATTCACTGTAGGTGCATTTGTTTTCAAAAAACTTGCTAAGTCATGTCTTTATGGGCATATGGGGTCCATCTTCCCACATTCGCCGTTGGTGATGCCATCTTTTTGCGGACTTCTCCAATTTTCATTTATCTGAACTTCCACTTCAAATTTCTTCATTCGGTTCAGATGGATTTGTTTGTAAGGTGTAGTTGGAGGTCAACTTTCCACAGAGGGTAAATGAACTATCGCATGGACCAGATGGAGCTTCTAGATCTGCATGAACTTGTTGAAGGCCAATAAAGCTGAAGTAAGGGTTTGTGTCTTTGTGGCTAAATCCATGTGAACTAGATGTTCATCGAAAAGGTGAAGTTCACTTACTAATTAAATTTCCACAAGAACCCGATGGGTGTCAACTTCCCGCTAGTACCTGATAGAAGTCGATATTTTGTATAAATGATTTTGTGGAGATATCGATAGCACTTAGATATATCCACCAAGGGTCCAAATCTCTCCACATCCACTTCACCCCAAAATCCCTGCAATGTTCGAGTGACCCCAAAATTTCTGCAATGATACCAAAGGATCATGGATCTCCACAATTCTTCTAAAGACATGTTTTTTGCCATCGATAAGCCAAACAATGCCCTGGAACTACTGTTTGAAGCTATGTTACCTGGTTCGCCCCTGGGAAGCTCGGTGCTGGTCTAGGTTCGTGTCTGGTATGGGTCTTGGTTTGGTCCCTCTGTGGGTTCGACCAAGGTTTGTATTTTTGGGGTCCGGTATGCCCATGCAAAACCCAGGCGAACCTGGGAAGAACCAAGGTCGAACCCGGGTGAACCCAAGGCGAACCGATGTGTTTGGGCGCCCAAAAAGTGATTTTTTTTGCATTTTTAAAATATTTTATGCAGTTTGACTTTGACCTACGCCCAAGGAAACCCTAAAAGTGACCTAAAACACTTTAAACACCTAAACTACCTCATTTTTATTCATTTGTTTTACAAACAAGCATTTTCATTCCAAGAGGTTGAGTTCTCATTTTTGCTTGTTGGATTGACAAAAGGAGTTGAAGATTGATCATTGAAGCTTCTACAAACAATTGCATTGCCATTCCCACAGATTTGCAATTGTTCATTGGCTGCCACAAAGATTGTTGAAGGATATTTTTGCAAAGAGGTAAGTTTTTCTCATTTTTTTTTTTGAGTTTTTTCATCCATTTTTTTGTTTTGCAAACCAGAAACTTTGTTTTGTTTCATTTTATGATTTATCTATGTTTTTCCTTTCCATTCTTCTATGAATGTATGCAAGATTCAGAAGAGCTAGGTTTTATAAATCAATATTTTGTTTTCATTCAACTTTTGAATGTGTTGTTTGCAAAACAAATTGCCATAGGAATCACAATGTCAATGGGTTCTACCTCCGGCTCCGTAGCTAAACCAAAGTTCAAAACAAATTCAAATTCTCCTCTATGGAAGTATGTTGAAATGATAAGACAGATTCTAGGTGGTGGCAGTTACATTTGGAAATGCAATGGGTGTGAACTTACATATTCTAGTTCATACCATAGGCTGAAAGCATATTTGTGTGGCATAAGTGGAAAAGGCATCACGCCTTGCCCTGGAAAAGAAGGTGCACCTATTCCACCTGAGACAGTTGCAAAATACATTATGGAGCAAGACGCAACAGATCAACGGGAAGCCCAAAAAGGAAATCACCTTTTGTTAAAAAAAAATCAAAGGGAATGCAACCCCCATCTAATCCCAATATTGTGGTAGAAGACCACCCATTTATGGCCACTCCGTATCCTCAAGCTCAAAGTGCACAACCTATTGCAAACAAGAGAACAAAGTGGCCTTTGGAACTTGCATTTCAAAATGAGAGTAGAGCCCTTGCTGACCAATGTGTAGCAAGATGCATATGCCAATGGATTAGCTTTTAATGTTGTTCGTTCTCCATATTGGAAAGAGATGTTGAGAACGGTTAATGAAGCTCCAAAAGGGTACAAGGGCCCGGGTTATGAGAAGGTGCGTGGCACTTTATTGGAAAAGGAGGTTGAGTTGGTTGAAGATGCATTGAAGCCTATAAGAGATTCATGGGTTGAGACAGGTGTCTCCATTGTTTCAGATGGTTGGAAGGACTCAAGAAATCAGCCTTTGATCAATGTCATAGCAATGTTCCCTAAAGGGCCAATGTTTTTGAAAGCCGTGGAATGTGAGGGGCAAGTAAAAGATGGACAATTTGTTGCCAATATTCTCATTGCAGCCATTGAGCAAGTGGGACCCCACAACGTTGTTTAAGTTGTAACGAACAATGCCAAGAATTGTAGAGCTGCAGGGTTGTTGGTTGAGGAAAGATATTCACATATCTTTTGGACACCTTGTGTGGTCCATTCACTCAATCTTATGCTGCAAAAGATTGTGAATAAAATTGCATGGATCAAACAATTGTATGTTGAGGCTGAGGACATTCAGATGTTCGTCACCAACCACCACTTGTCTCAAGGGATTTTTAGATCATTTTCAAAATTGGAGCTATTGAAGGTAAGTGAAATAATATTTACATTTGTCATTTTCTGATTTTCATAATTTGATTGTGCATTCTAATTTAAATTCTTCTTTAAAGTTTATTTTTAAATTTAAATTATTATTTTTAATTTGCAATATGTTGTAGAGTCCTACTTTGCCTCTAACACAATTGTCTTGAGACGACTTGTGAAAGTTAGAGAGGCACTTTCTAGCATGGTGATTAGCAACAATTGGTCTATATGGAAGCAAAGTAGCATTGAAAGAGCAACAAAAACTAAGAGCATGATATTAGATGACTCATGGTGGGATCATGTGGAGTATCTCCTTAGCTTCACCGAGCCCATTTTGAGTATGATTCACTACACTGACATGGACAAGCCATGCATTGGAGAGATATATGATGGTATAGACTCAATGCTTGAGAAGATAAAGTGCACCATAAATGCAAGAGAGCAAGACCCTAAAGAGACTTTCTTTAAACAAGTGCAAACAATTGTTGAAGAAAGATGGAACGAAATGACAACTCCATTACACCTTCTTGCCTTTGCATTGACTCCAAAATACTATAGTAGTTAGATTCTTTCAGTGCCAGGAAGGCTTCCTCCATATAGAGATTTAGAATTGGCTGAAGGGTACAAGGCAGCATGTGTGAGACTCTTCCCTGATCAAGATTTGTGAAGTGTAGTCACGAATGAGTTCACTGATTTTGTGCACTCAAATGGTCTAGATGTTGATGCTCTTCATGATAGGTTCTTAAAGGATGCTCATAGTTGGTGGTACTTCCATGGACAATACTTCCAACATTTGCGGCCCCTTACAATCAAAGTTTTATCACAAGTAAGTTAAATAAATTTTCATATTTTAGTTTTAAAAGTTTCATAATTTCATTTATAATTTAATATTTATAATTTTTTAATTGTTTACTTTGTCTTCATAGGTTGCTAGTTCATCTGCATTTGAGAGGAATTGGAGCACATATTCTTTCACCCACTCAGTAAAGCGCAATAAATTGCTCTCAAAAAGAGCGGAGGACTTAGTACATGTGCTTTCCAACTTGCGTCTCCTTTCACACAAACGTGACTACAAGGAAGGGGAGATGAAGTTGTGGGATATAGTGCTAGAGGATACTGACTTGGATGCTTCCACTTCCCACCATATTGCATATGAGGAGTCTGATATCCAACAGGAGCATGGGCATAATACTAGTGCTAGTGATAGTGCCATTGGCACTACTTGTGATTCATCTAGTCTTCCTACTTCATCTAATGTCAATGTTGACATTGATATGGATGAATTTGATGATTAAAAGTTTAAAAGTGTTGTAATATTGTAAGAGACTAGGTGTCTCTCAACCCAAACATCTAACGGTGAATGCAATATTTTGTTTGTTTTGTTGTTTTTTGACTTTTTTGAGGGTTTTTGACAAATAAAGAGAAAGTGCGATTTTGAAATAAAAATGCAATAAATTCGTAGAGTGCCAGAAACAACAATAAATCTATGATTTTGTATAGAGAAAGCCTTCCTTAATTCAATCAAACTATTACAAATTAGAAGGCAATACATGCAATGAAAAAGGCAGCTGGAAACTTGATGAAAAACCTGGCTTTATTTGCAGCAAGGCGCACAGCTGAAAATCATCAGAATATCAAAGAATACTTCAATCTCCCAATCCAAAAAAACGCCAAACACCTCTGTGAAGCAAGGCGACCAAGCTGGAAGGAAATGGAACCAAAAGACAAAGGCGTTTCCTTTATTTTTTTCACACGCCTATCTGCTGGTATAGTACGGCCTGACAACAATAAATGATGATGGTATGGCTGAAGGGAAAGTGGCCTGAGATATGATGGATGAAATCAAAAGTTGACCTCCTTGTTGATTTAATATTCTTCTTCAAACCCTTATTTATTTCTTTCCTCTGTAAGCACAAATATGACTTCTGAATAAAGTCACCCACTGACAAGCTTCAACTGGTATCTCACAGTCTCAGTATGTCTGATTCTAAAGAGGGAACGTTCTTCAAAACCCAATGATCTGCAGAAACCCTTGTTTCACAAACCCTGATGTTCTTAGAGAGAAAAATAGACAAATTAGAATAATTCACAATGAAGTTCGATTTTCCTTGAGATGAAATATAAACCTTCTCTCAATAAGTCGATCCAAAAAAGCAAGTGAATAAGCATTTAAAATATTATCAAATTCGCCTCTTCAAACTTAGGAGAAATTCAAATAATTAAAATATGGCGTCCCTTTTAATAAATGACTATTGAATAAATAAGTCATTAATAATTGACCTTTTAATATAAAGTATAAAATACTTTATATTATTCCATTGATATTTTAATATTTAATTAATTGACTTTATAAAGTCACAACTTAAATATTTCTCCCAATATCATTAAATGCTTTGATATTCACCATCTGCTCACCAGACTGTCAAACTGGGTTGAAACTGAACTGACCAATTGAACCAGGTGCCCTGCTAGAAATAGTAACCCCTGTTTGCCCGACTTACTATAAATAGTAAGTGTCTAAAAATCACTCTGTAAGAGTCTACCAAGGCCCAAACCTAAATCAACTATTGGAGTAATGTTCCCAAACGTAGGATAACTGCCTCAAGTGATCCTCTACACACCTCTGTTAGCCTACGAGGTTCTAAATGATAGGCTAACCCCTGAATCAACTGTACTGCCTAAGAAGGGGACATTACAAATATTGAATTTGAAGTTTGAACGATGAATATTTATCATGCATGTTTAAAAAATTAAATGTTTTAACTTTTAAATGATATTCAAGTTTATGGTGGTTTTGGTTTTTATATGATGTTATGTGATGTTCTAGTCCTAATTCATGCTTCTAGGCCACACACACACATATATATATATATATATATATATATATATATATATATATATATTTATTTATTTTCACATGTTTTTTTGTACTAACGAACCCAAAACGAACTGAACCCACCCCCCAAAAAATTTAGCTGAATCGGCGAACTGAACCCCCGAACCGGAACCGGAACCGGTAACTTAGGTTTGAAGCATGCAACACATGTTTTCATGCCATAACTAGGAAAGTGTGCTTGCATGAGATGATTGACATCAAATATCTCCAAGTTTCACTAGAGATTTGAACTATAGCATGTTGTAATGACAAAGAACGCCCAATTTGCATACCTAGCATTGTTTGTTAGGTTTGAAAACAACTTCTCATAGCGACACAAGTTTTCATCTTCTTATCTTTAAAAGGGGTTTCAACACCATTTTTTAGAGGTTCTAAAAAGAGTTCTGAGGAATTTGAGAAGACTTTGGGTAGTGATTTGATTGTTTTTATGTTTTATTTTTCTGGATACATAGTCAATGACCGTAATTTTCTGTAATAACACTTCATACTTTGATCTAAAGCATATATGAATACATGCTTTTGGTGTGTGCTGTCTCCAATTTGTGATACAATAATTTGCTGCATCCATATTGTTTTCACTGTTAGTCTTTGCTCAAGGAGCATTGTAATTTCTTTCATTGAAAATAATAAAATTGTTGCTGTCACAAAATGGATTTTGAAGTAGGACCACATTGTTAGTCTTTTTTAGGTCGATTTGTTACAAGGTAATAATTCCCAAGTGTCCATTGAAGTGTATTGATGTGTTATGGAATGAATATGCATATTGTAGTGACTATGTTACCCTGAATAGGCAACGGTCAGTCTAGTTTCTCCTATAGCCTTATAATTGATTTTAAAACGATAAATCTTAAATCAACCATTTTATATTTTTGTATTTGTTTGAAATCCCCCTATCTGAAACAAATTGATCACAAGAAGCTTACACGTTTTAAGATCTAATTCACAAATCCTTGTCATAAGTATACGAGAGTTAATCTGCTAGGTGTTGACTCATAGATTTATAGCATATTTACACTTAGTGTCATAAAGGGACACCCACCTAGGTTCTATAGAGCCTCAAGTGTAGAGGAAGACACAATTGAAAGTGTTTCCTGTTCGTTGGCTTAACTTCCAGCTGTTTTGAGTATAAGATTAGGTAAATCTTAGGAGTTATTGGATGTAATGTCCCCAATTTAGGGCTGGGTCGGCCAGCTTGATATTTTAAATAAATAAATAAATAATAAAATAATATTATAATAATAATTAATTAAATTTAAATAAATAATATTTAACTATATTCTGGGCCAACCTCTTGGTTAGCGCCATAATAAATTTAAATAAATAAGTTTTGAATTTCTTCTTCTGGCCGACCTTTTGGTAGGCTTCTTGCTCAAGTATAAATACTAGTTCGCTGCCTTGTCTTGATGATGATGGAATTGAAGCAAGAAATCCGAATTGGTCTGCGGGGACGAAAACCTCTGTAGGGTGACCTGAGGTTAGGACGAAAACCCTACCTCTGTTCTTGGCAAATCCACACAGGGTTTGCAGATTGAGCGAATAGAGCGAATCATCATATCCTCCTGGGCGTGTGGACGGATCCATTCATTGTCATTGACAACAGTCTGCTGATCACTCAGGCCTGGAACCAATTTACACATCTGAGCAATCTGGTCAGGTCAGAGTTTGGGCATTACTGCTGTTTATGTATAAGATTGTTGTTGAACCAGTGTATCTTAAGAGCTGATCATTTCCTGTGAGCCCCTTGAGCAGCTCATGCGATTAATTACCTGGGTAGAACCATTCATCTGCTGCTCGCACTTTACCATCAGTCATCGCGGTATGGGTAATTTCAGTATCCAATATTATACAGAGTTTGCTTTCAGATCTGGAAATTAAATTAATTGTTGATCGAGTTATTGCCATCACTGTGTATGCATAAGTGGAGTTGTTTCTTTACCCCCACTGGAGTTGTTTGCTAAGTTTGAGAATGAACACAATCTATCTCTTCAGTGCTGTATGTTAAACAGCTCTTATTGTTACTTTCTGCTTTATATACAAGCTGAGCATAATTAACAAATCTGAGTGCAAGAAATACACTTCTGTTCATTGTTGGGGCTTGGCATCTTATATTTGAATACAAGTTGGGGAACCAACACAAGGCTTGAGTGTTAATAGTCTGGTACATGCATCTGGGGCAAAAACATGGTCAATTAGTGATTTCTATTCATGCAAAACTCCCATTGAAATCTTGTATAATGTGCAGAAATCTTGTATAATGTGCACATTTGTAAAATATGTCTAATAGTTTTAGTTTAGGGTTAGTTTTAGGTTTAGTTAGATCCTAGGGAGCTTCCCCCTATAATTTGAAGTATGGCTCTATTGATTGTGCTGTTTTGTTTTGTGTTGTCTTGCAAGAGACATTAAAATGCTAACAAGAAACACAACCTAATTCACCTGTGGACTAATTAGAGATTTGTCAAAGGGAGGTATCTTTAGGCTTTAACCTGATTCAGTATTTCATAACAGATTTCCTATTCTAACATGTAGATTTAAAGATTAAATGTAACTCAGAACTTTACCCGTGCCTTGTCCAAATCTAAATTAGTCACTACCATGATAAGGATTATTAATTGGTAGAGGATTGTAAGGTAAGGAATAAAAAATGTATGTAATGAACCATTAAAGGGTGGTACAACTGTAACTTGATCATGATGGAACAGAAAATATTTTCTAAAGGAAATATAAATTACAATTCACAATATAGTGAAATTTATGCATTAGCCACCATACAAAAAGTTGATGCTAGATTCTTCATGCACAGACCATACAAAAATTTACAAGGAGATTGAAATATTGATGGAATCAATAGCAATTAAAAAAAATTACAACACTAACAAAGCAAGAATAGGGGGGATCATCAGGGATGCTCAAAGATAATCCATTATCAGCTATACTGAAGGCATTGGGGATCAGACAAATAATTCTGTGGTCCTTCTTGCCCCACTCAAAGGAATTCAGATAGCAAAAAGTAGTGGAATTGATAGACTCATCACTGCCATGAGCCTGGCAAATCTGCAAGTTTCCTTTCTCTCACTTGCTCCTCTTTTCTGCTTCCATCATTACCTAACCAGACCTCAGATATCACCTATAGTGGAGCAAACCTGAAAGACTGGATACTACTAAAAAGTTCAGTTAAAACAAAAAAGTAAACCAGACAAGGGCTTTCGCACCATTGGGATATAATCATATGACACCACCCAAACTAGGTAATCTAAATTCTCTAATGAAACATCAGAAGCTTAGGAAAAGGAAATAATTGACGAAGTTGATATGTTCCTGTTATAAGAAAGCATTAGAACTGGGTCAATGAGACACTTAAAAGTTAAATCTATAGGCATATGGGGCAGCAAGCAAATCATTTATAGCTAACCAACTAGAATGATATTCTACTCTGACCTCACCAGAGGCGTGTATCATATCTGATGGTAATCCTTGGCAATGGTGGCTAAATTCAACTTGTATGAGTTTTAGGAACCTGGTAGCATTATAAATATCCATACCCTGTGTTATGGGAATAATAAAAAAGTGACATTTGAGCAGTTAATCAACTGGATCTCTAGAATGATCCACCCAATCATTCTATTAGGAGATTGTAACACTATAAATTATCTAGAGGAGAAAAAAGGTAGGAGATGATTCAATCAAAGGGCAGCCACCTTTGTTCTACAGCTGGAAAGCAACACCTCTTTCATGGAAATTGAAATTTTCTCATCTCCGATGGCTGACATTGTTGCCTAGTTTTTAACACTTATTGTGATGTTCTTTTTAGCCTCATTGCCCTTCCTTTCATCCTCACCACCTACACTAGCTATTCTGGATTCTGATCTCCTCTAGTATATATTGTCTCTGCAAAGCTGGTGAGTTCAGTTGCCCTTTTATGGGCTCTTCACCCTCATAAGTCTTCTTACAAGTCTTTGAAGGTTGTAGGAAGCCTGCATTTTTGTTGCTTTGCTCATGTGTCTGGCTAAAGTCTAGATTAGAAAATAGGTCGCATGCTGTTCTCACTGACTTAAGCTAGTCTGGACATCACTGATAACTTCTTCAAATTCTTTAATGACAACTTCTTTCACTTTTAACAATTCAGTAGGCAGGTATTTAATAATGGTCTTCCTGCTTTCCAGCAATTTGTGCAGATTTCTGAAGTTCACTTGGGCTTATTTGATTTCTTCATTGTTGAGACTTTTGAACTCATTAGAATGCTACTTGCACCCTCATTATCTGCACTAACAAGCCCCAAACTTGACAGTGGTGCCAAAAATGATAGGATAAGGACTTTTTTGAATCCAAGTTTAGTGGTGAACTATGTAGTTCAGCAAAAGAGGGTACAAACAATTAAAAAATGAATGCATTCACATAAAAATGAATTAGTGCAGTCCTGCTAGATGTATGTTTATCGTCACATCAAATGAATGAATATTAAATAGACTTCATTGATATGTGTATTGAAATTAAATAAATCAGGATGGTTGGTCAAGTTGGGTTCACTGGTTAGTACTTACTTTATTTTGAGTCTCCTATGATGATCTTCCTGTTGGAGATGTTGTCATTGATGTCAAAGTGAATATATGAGATCAAGAAGATTGTCATTAATGTCAAAGGTGTATGGAAGATTGAAGAAAGAATGTCACACAGTTAGTATATGTAATCTTGCACATGATTATAAGGAAAGCTCTTGGAGTTAGTTTTGCAAAAGAAAAGCAAATGAGAATTAACATAAGAAAGCTTGATGCTTCAGAAATCCTTTTGCTCTTTAAGTAAACATGAAGATATCAAATTACAATCAATGATTTACAAGTACAATAAATAAATAACACAAGGCAGCGATTGATGAAATGGTGTGATCAAAGCAAGCAAACAATTATCATTAAATACAAAGCTAGATTTAAGAAGCATGGGTGCAATTTATAATTTGAAAAGGTGCAAACTTTAGATTTCAAAAGGCAGATTCAAAGAGACGTATTGCTCCAACAAAGCATGCAATGTTTGACCAAAATATATATATGATTCAAACTCAGATTTGAAGAGGATGAGGTGTGTGGAGTGTGGGTGTAGCGTGTAAAGAAAAAGATAAATCATTAATACACCAACAGTCTTGTGGTGAAAAATAAGATATATGTGAAGAAAATAAGTTACATCATATATACACCAGCATGATTGTGTCATAAACAAGGGATAAATCAGACATATATATGTGCAGATTTGAAAAGAGGAATAAACAGATTTGAAGAAAAGTGTGTGTATATCATCTAAAGAGGAAGTGAGTGCTGTGTGAAATAAAAGCTATATTATTTGAACCTCAGCAAGTAAATCAAATGAAGAGTTTTCAGAATATAGAAAGGTTGTAGAGACTGTTGGAGTGTGGATTTGATTGAATATTAATTGTGAAAGAGAGTAGTGAGATGTGCTGTGTGTGTATAAAGATAAATCATCCAAACACAAGCAGAGTGCAGAAATATATATTATTTCTGTGCGAGCTTTAAAGAGGTGTCCTACATCACAAGGCAGAGTCAAATTGAGATAAAATACAGACTTATGAGGGTCATGTTGCAGATCTAAGTGAATGAGATTGTGATCAATGAACTATTCCTGAGAATTATATGAAGAAACTATAAGGCAGATCATAAAGAGGAATAAGTGCAGATTAGAGAGCATCTTGAAGATTAAACTTATGAGAAGATTGTGAATGATTATGATCAGTTTTGTGAAAGGAGATTGTGCACAGTTTGGATCAGATTTGTGAAGAATACATGCAGATCTTATAAAGCAGATTGAAGTGGAATAAGTGCAGATTTTGGATACAGTAATAAGTATTAAAAGAAAACATATACATCAGATTTGTAAGAAGGTTGTTTGAGCAGAATTGTCCATCATCCGTTGAGGAAGCAACAATTGAAGGTGGAATGTTATCATTTAAATTATAATCTTTACTAGGTTGGTGCTTGGCAAGTAGGGGTTGGTACTCCTTGTAGGTTGGTGCCTACTAAATCAGCTTTAGGGGTGATTGCTCCTTGTAGGTTGGTGCCTACTAAATGAGAAATAAGGGTTGGTGCTCTTTGTAGGTTGGTGCCTACTAAACTACATAATTGATTCAAGTAGGTTGGTGCCTACATTCTTTGTAAAAACACATATAATTCATAAAGTACATTATTTGTACCGTGGTTTTATCCCACAAGGGTTTCCACCTAAAATCTTGGTGTCAACTTGTTCATATTGTGATATTCTTGCATAGTTGATTTGTGTTAGAGTTTGAAGTTGATAAGAAGTTTAAGAGGGTAAAAGTTTGTTGATATACTGATTCACCCCCCCCCCCCTCCTCTCAGTATATCTTTGTGCTCTTCACTTCCTAGTGACCAAGAAATCCATTTTTGGATTGGTCATCATTATAGACCTACAGATTCCTTAGAACAGCAACAAAGATTGGGAGCAACCTCTAGCAAAACATTTGAGTCAATGTTATACATGCTCGTACATTGTATTATGCATCACATTGATGATTTTGAATATGATGTTATGACTTCACATAATTACACTGATTTCTTTTCATTTTATTGGGGCTTCACATTTACATCTTGTACTATAAATTATTCTTTGCAGAAAACTTCACCTTGTACAGAGCTTTCCCCAGAAACAAACTTCAAGATTTCATTAGAAAATGTTCTAATTTTTTGCATATAGCTTTGTTAAATGATTATTAGTTATTTTCTAATAAGTAAAATGCTATATTTGTTGATTAAATAGAGGAGTTTGAAGCTTGTATTACATACTGATAGCTGTATATCATTTTGTTTTCGTGGCAGAACAATCCATTGCATATAAGACAATGGAAGTTAAATTTAGAACCCATACAAAAGCAACTATGGTAACAGGGAATGAAATGAAATCTTCAAAAAAGCATCCATCTCCACATTGCCATTCCTAACTTGTGATATGATTTATGAATTTTTAGGATATCTACGATCTTGATAAGGATATGCATTTGTACATTATGAAGCCTACATCTCGAATGTAAACAATTTTTTTTCAATATGATCCTTATCCAGATCATAGGGCTCTTTCATTCTTTCTTCTCTCAAGAATAGTATATTCTAATCCATATGGCTGCCCAATAAAAATTATTTTGGTCAGAGGTGTTGATAGCCTTTTTGTACATGGCCTGATTAACCTCTGTATTTACCAATTGTAGTTTAGGGATAGATTGTATTGTATTGCAGGAGACCTTTTTAAGGTCTGTCTGCTGGCCCATGGGGATACAATTAGCTTGTTTGCTTCTCAAGACGAAGCCTTTGCTTCTGGCTGTGGCTCAATGTCTGTGAGCTGATTGTATATTTTAGCTAAGAAGCTCAAAACACATTAAGTTCCTAAAATAACTTTCTCCCTGGAGACTATCTTTTCTGGATGCAAGCTTGGGTTTTAACAATAATATATATAATTAATAGATGTGCCTGTCATTTCAAATGAGAGGTTCATTTATCAACAAGCGGTAACTTCTATCTACTTACGATAGGGATGCAAACTGTTTGAGATTATGGATATCATGTCATGTGGAGATTTAATGTTTTCTTTTATTTTCTAATTTTTTTACCAGTACTTGTATGCAAATTATATATCAGTTTTTTGGGTTAGAGTTGAATTTGTAGCAGATTATGGAGCTCAAGCATTCTAGAAGCTGAATTTTGCATTAATGAGTTTTGAGAACTTGCCTATATTATTTTGTGTTAAGTCCCTTATCGTTGGTGTTCTTTGGCTTGCAGCACTATCCTACAGGTGGATGTAGCTGCACATGTCAAAAAGTGTCCCTTAGTTAAGCAGATTGAGGCATTGAAATCAAAGCCTTACTATGAAGAGGGGATTAATTCAGGCAGTGATGGAGAAGATGATTCAAATTGTAGTAGTGTCTCTTCTATTCATAGAAAGTGTACTTTACCAAGAGAAGTTGAAGGAATTTGGACCAGTGAGATTGGAGATAATGCATCTTTTGAAGGTAACAAAGCAGTGGATGAAGGTGAATACCAGCAGCAGGTCATTTGGAGAAATTCCTTGAGTTCTTCTCATTCAGATAATAAGGCCACTCAAAGCATGAAGCGCAAAGCTATATTCACAATGTCACGACATGAATTTTATGCATTGGTTGAGAAAATTGAGTCAGCTCACTTGGCAGTCTGTCAAAACAACATAGACAAGTCCTATTTGCAGCCTAATGCCTGTGACAAATGGTTGAATGCAGGACTAGATAGGTGAAATTTTGTTCTCCTGACATGAATTTTACATTGCCTGTTTTCACATTAGATCTGCATTTTTTGGGCTATTTCATTGTTGTATTCTGTAGTAATTTGAAATCTTTAGTTGTTATCTTGTTTTAAAGGTGATAATCAATGGCTATGGTCTAAAGGATCTGTTTGAAACCCAATTTGTCAGAAATAGTAAGAGATGCAGGTTATTCCATCAAAGTTTATAATCTACCGTGTAATAATCCCTTCAACATACTGTGTCTTAATAAATTTAGTCCCTGTTTTCTGCCTACTAAATGTTTACATCTGCATATGGTCATGGTCTCTGCCTATGGTTTCATGAGGAACATCTACTTATTTAGTTCCTTTAAATTAGATTCTTTGAATAATTTGGTTGTAGTGTGACCTTGATATAAATGTATACATACGTACTTCATACTTAATGGAGTAGCTTACCTTACTGGGAACTGGTCACCTGCAATTTGCTTTTATCATATTCTGCCATAAGAAAGTCAATCTGTGTTTTGGGCTTGCCAACCAGATGTTTGTATCCACTTACTATTGTTGTCAGGGGCTTGAGCAACACTGGAGTCTATAATTCCTATGAATTTAGATTTTTATGTAATTATATGGATGCAGTGTTAGCTTCTGTTATCACTCAAAGTTAACACCCTGAACAATTTGCTAAAAGCAATATTCTAGATTATCACCTTGAATGTCAGTCAGCTTTTTTGACGTCTCTCCCAGAGATCATCTATGGATATATTTAATTATGTGCAAATATTTCTATTCCTTTGAATACTTTCAGTAAAGCTCCTGAAAATTTGATAAGGTGAAAATAATATGTAAAACTGGAAAGATTTTGATGTTGAAAATTAAAACATCACTGATAATCAGTGCTTGTAATCCTTTGTGCATTCAACTACCATAATTAAACGACGTGGAAGGTAAAACCGTAGTTGGATTTTGAAGCAATGGGATTTAATAATTAATGCTTTTGAGATTGATTATGGAAGAGTGTAGCAGAGCATCCAGAAAAGATGAATTCTTCCAATCTAATGCTTAACAAGAGATAACCCAGAGGTAGCATAAAAATTATGGATTCCATTAACAAATACAATCAAGAAATACAAGTGACCTAATTGCTGAAAGACTGAAACTATATTGAATGCGTTTGAATTCATAGATCAAGTAAATAAAACTTAGTCTTGTTGGGTTCTTGGATTACAAGGACACTTGTAGATAGAATAATTTTGAACTCTTCCTAGTTACGAGTAAGCTATTTGGACCAAGTTTGTAAGATTTGGTTGCAGTTTTGGATTAGACCGGAAAAGTGAGACAAATGGGTATGGGTGATAGGTTACACAGGACAGATTGAAGAGAAACTATAGAAAAAGAATGAATCCAAATGATAAGTAGTTGCTAACCAAAAGGATTACATGACAATTATTTATAATTGAGCTGCAACCTCTGCATGCTGAAAAAGCTGAAGTCTAGTCTCTTATATGTCTTTCATGGCTGGGAAATATTCAAAATCTTCTTTAAAGTTCTTTTTTAGTTTTTTGTAAAAAAACTCAATGGTGAAAAACAAGCATGCAAAGAATTTGTATAATTATTTTTAATAAATAATTTCCAACTAGATCTTTTTAAAATACAATTAATTAGTCACCATCCAACTCTGCATTCTTTTTATCTTTTCCCTTTTTATTCTTGCTGAAAATGTTTGTGTCAGAATTTTTTTTGACCACTTTCCTTAAAACAATATTCTTTTATTCTGAGTTCCCAAAATAATCTGAGTGCATGATTTTCTTCCTTTTTTAGCCTTTCAAATGAAGCCGAACTTATCTTTTACATGGATGCCTCCTCTCATATTTTTCCACTTTGATTTTTTAAAATCAGGTTGCTTTAGAAACAATCATAGCCTCTTTTTCATCTTTTCCCTCTTCTGGTTTTTAAAAATATAAGTACTTTGAAGAAATATTGTATATGACCTTAACATCCTCTTATGATAGAAAGCCTAAGAATAATATTAAGGATTAAATAACTACTTGCTGCTCTGCACGTGTACCATAAAGTATCCACATCTATTGCCTTCTCAATGACTGTCAGTATTGCCTTATCTAGTATAAGGAATAGTTTTCCATTGAACTTCAAGCCAAAAACCTATCTTGAAAAAGTTTAACCTTAGCTATTTTGTCATGCTTTTTTTCTTAATCAGCTTTCACATTTAGTGGGGAGAACCAAAAATTAATTGGGCTGAAAGCCAATGCAAATTTTGATGCTTAGCTAATTTTATGCTCAAACCTCCAATTGTCTTTGGGTCCTTAATTACCAAGCAGCTATTAGATTGTTATGGGTCACTCAGCTGGTGTTTTGGCACTAAACATAGAAAAATCATAATTAATTTTGTTTTGATTTTTCTCCTTCAGCTGGGTGCCGATTTCTTGACTAATATTAGTGAGTAAAGCTGCTAACTATAGGCACTGTTTTTAGGTTATTTTAAAGTACAGATTTTGTCTTTATTTTGAGGTCCTGTCTTTTTTTTTCCTTTCTTTGGGCACTGTAGGCTATTTTATAGTGGGCTTATTTGTGATAAATATACCTAAAAATAAAGCTTTGATCTTGTTCACCCAAGTTGGGAGGTCTATTTGGGTTCATTTTCTTTTATTTCACATTAAGTTTGGTTTTGTTGGCTCTCAAGATGTAGGTTGCACTTTCCTAGAGTTCGCTCTCAAAACGAGTGCAGTGTGGAAAACAACATAGGCAGAGAGACAACAAACTCATGCTTATAAGCTGGATAACCTTGGGCCAATTGATAAGAGAGGGCATGCACTTCATCTGCTTTAGGCTCTGCAGAACCTAAGAGGGTGTTCAATGATGAATTTGCAACACAATGAAAAGATTGTATACCAGGTCTTGTCAAACCATGACCTTATGACAGTTACAAATAGACCTCTAGACCTCAAACAAGGTAGATTATAACAGAATAACGTGTGCACCAAAAGGTATGAAACAAAATTGTATTCCTCAAGATAAATCCCCTCATAATTTGCATACACATGCTATCTGCATTACCACAAGCACAGACCTCTTATTTTAAGGAAAACATAAGCTTACACAAGATACAACAGAGGTTGTAATGTTGATTTGTACAACTGAACATGACTTCTATATGCGCATACCTCTAAAAATGGTTTAAATGTAGCTTGATCAAGATTATTGCAGAATTATAAAACTGAGTCTATGCATATAGGGAAGCACAAGAAACTACTTAAAATATATTAAACCAAAGAAATTATCATTTTCAGATTTTGAAGTGGTGTGATTGCAGGACAAACTACTGAAGATCGGTGCTGTAATATAGTGGGCAATAGGTTCAAGTGTCTATCTTCTTATGGACACAACAATAATCAGTCATAAGAATTGAATTTTCATTAAATAACCATAAGCTGGGCTCTATGGCAGGATAAACACAAATCCAAATGAAATATCCCCAATGTAATCTGCCCTAAATCTCCGATTTCCAACTTCTAAATTCTGCCCTAATTTTCTGCACTTTAATTTTCTGTTCAAAACCCTAGTTTCTGATCTGAATTTTCTGATTTCAAACAAGTATGAACAGCGAACATATATGCTTCCAAAATGCTCAAACAATAAAGCAAATATATCTATTCTTTCAATCACAAATATATCCAGCAATGAACAACAATAGAATGGTCACAAACACATGAAAGAAGTCTGATTTCAAATTGTCCCAACTGCTGCTACAAAATCAGAATTATTGTCCATGCAAGTACATCACAAAATGGGCTCAAACGTGCTCAGAATTAACCCAGAAGTCTGCTGCTACAAATCAGTCATAAATACATAACAAAATGCATAGAAAATGATGTTCCAAATGAACCCTAGGTGGGCAAACTACTCCAGCTATGATATGATGCCAAAATGTTTGCAAAATATGGATGAAAATGCCTCCAAAAACCCTACCAAATGATGCACTGGCCTGCTGGTCTGAAGATGAGGGTTTGAAACCCTTGCAAAGCTCCCAAATGATCTCCAAATGCCAAATTGCCCCTGAAGACCTAGTCGCACTTCCTACAAATAGGGTGCTCCCCTAGACAAAATAATGCAAAATCTGCCCTCAAAATGTCGCTCAATCTGATCTGAAAATCCGAGTATAATTTCCAGCCCTTAATCCCTCATAAAACACCATTGAAGCACAAGTAGACCTCCGTCATGAAGTCCTCCCAAGATGAGCTAGGTTTTTGTCCAACTCACCAACAATTCACAAGGGTTTTCGTCCTTGGAATAGATGCAACAAGTTGCTGGTTCAAACTGAAGATAATATGCACGATAATGAAAATTCTCCACAATGAACTTGTATATATAGCAAACTCACCTTATCCCTCCAATTTGGCCGACCCAAATTGGGCTCCCAATTCCTCTTTTCAATTTTGAATTTGTTTCTTTTTTTATTCTCCAATTTGGGCACACTTTTTCAATATTTAAAATATTATTTTTTTATTTATTTTTTCCTTCCTTTTAAATCCAAAAGGGGTTGCCCAACCCCATATAAAATCTATAAAAATAATTTGGCTTCACATAAATAATAATAAATTATGGGAAATTAATTACCAAGTCTTTCAAGCCAAATAAAAATAATTGAGCCATAAAAGAATTATTTTTCTAATTATGCAAGGCTCAAACCACAAATTCGGGGACATTACACCAAATGTAATTAGGAATATATGCCATCATACATACTTAATAATCCATAGTTAAACAAATTGAATCCATAGTTGCATTGAAAGGAGTATTTCAAATACACTTTGAAACTTTTTTACAATCCTCTGTGTGGATAACCAATCAGCACAATCATCAGACTAGCAAATCAACCAAAACATGAGCATGCCCATCCCCTGAAATCAACCAAAAACCCAAGGAGATTTTTTTTTTGTACAAAATAAATTCCTGCATTTAGTAACTTCTTTTGGCCTAGAATACATTGAGCACAAGGCAAATAGAACTAAACTATGATAGTTGATGCCTTAGAAACTCTTAGATTAAAGAGCACAAGAAATTTATAGCAAGGCATAGCCTAGCCCATCTTGCCGCATATGGGTGTGGATGTTAACCTATTTCCATCAAATCTGCACTTTTTTCCAATGTCCCCTACCAACAGCAAAAAGAATATTTGGATTGTGCAATTAAAAATTCCTGCCCAGCTGTGTAAAACTCAATCAAACACATGAACTGCAGCCAAATTTTCTGGGTTTCATTTAATGTAGTCATCTCACAAGTTGAAATATTAGATTCTTAGCATTGTATATTTCCCTGCACAAGACTTGAAAACACTGTAAGCACAAAAAGACAAATCAAATCAGATTACCAAAATCCCCTACTCTCACCATCATATTTGATCCCTATTTATTACATCAACAAATCTCTGGTACATAGTGAATAAAATGTCTATACTACATCTATTATAAGCAATATGTGTTAATTTTAGGACCAGAATTGAATTAAGCAGAAATAAAACAAATATAACCAATAGAACACAGCATATACCTTGGGAAAACCCTCCTTGAGGGAGAAAAACCCAACAACAATATATCACTTATATATTGAATGAAAGAGCAGCAATTTGCCTTACAATTTGGCTAACCTCTAGGCCGATCTGATGAAATGATTATAGCACCTCTCTAGATGCAAGTATACAAGCAATAATGAATATTGATCTTCTTGAAGCAACTATTGATCTGCTGTATGAATACAAACTCCTAGTGGAAGTATGCGAACTTGTCTTGATAATAATTGAATTACCAAATGAGGAGGGAGACGCCTTGAATATATACACATTGAAGTGACTCTTCATGAAGGGTCGACCACTTACATAGTGAGACGACTTTACAAGAGGTGGCGACTTTTTTTAAGTTGGCTTTAATGAAATAAAAAATATAAATTATTATTTTTGAAATGAGATGTCATGTCTCAAGAGTCGGCCTCAATCAATTTCGAATTTAAATAGGAGAAAGAAATCTCCCGCCGCTACTTACATCAACACTCCCTCTTAGCTAGGGAGATATCTTTCTAGATATCCATGTCATGGAGTCTCTCAACATGACACCCAAAATGGCTACACCCATTTGTGGAAAAGAGTTCATCACGGAGTCACTCAACGTGATATCGTCATGGAGTCACTTAACATGACGTCCACCATGGCTACTCCCATGTGTGGAAAGAAACATGTGCACAAGTGCCCATCACTGAGTCACTCAACATGATGTCGTCATGGAGTCTCTCAACATGACGTCTACCATGGCTACTCTCATGTGTGGAAAAACACAAGTACAAAGGATTCATCACGAAGTCTCTCAACGTGATGTTGTCATGGGGTCTCTCAACATGACATCCACCAGGGCTACTCCCATGGGTGGAAAGAACCACATCTCCGTCTCAGAGATGGACAAGGGCTTTCACCTCATATTTCTTTGTCTCAGAGAAATATGCATTGTAGCAAATAGCAAAGATCACTGATGCTGAGTCTCCCTCTCAGCAAGGGCTTCATTCTCCACAACTCCAAGCTTGTCTCGAAAATGTGCAAACTTCACTCTGGAGAGAGGCTTGGTGAGAATATCAGCCATTTGATCATCAGTGCAAATATACTTGAGTTGAATTGCTTTTCGTAGCACCATATCTCTGATATAATGATAGTTGATCTCCACATGTTTTGTCTTGTCATGAAACACTGGATTGATAGATAGCTTCACACAGCTTTGATTGTCACAATGAATCACAGTTGGCTCCAATGTTTTCTCAAACAAACCGACAAGGAGCTTTCAAAGCCACACTGCTTCTCAAGCTGCTACACATGCTGCAATATATTTAGCCTCTGCAGTGCTTAGTGCTACAAAAGTCTGCTTCCTGCTACACCAAGAAATCATGGTAGACCCCAAACTGAAGCAACATCCAGAGGTGCTCTTCCTGTCAGCTACACTCCCGGCCCAATCAGAATCAGAATAGCCTTGTAACTTTAGATTTTCACAGGAAGTATATCTCAACCCATATCCTATCGTGCCACACAAGTATCTCAAGATATGCTTTGCTGCAACTAGATGAATTTGCCTTGGTTCACACATGAATTGACTGAGGGCACTCACTACATAGCAAATGTTTGGTCTATTATTGACTAGTTACATCAACGAGCCAATCAACTGTTTGTACATGGTGGGATCTACCAGATCGGAACTAGCTACAGAATTACTCAACTTCTTCAAATTTGTTTCCATCGGTGTAGACATGGACTTGCAATCCATCATCCCAATTTTTTTCAAGATATCTATGGTATATTTCCCTTGACTTAGAATAATCTAATTGGGTCTTTGCCACACTTCTAGTCCTAGAAAGTAATGCATAAGACCTAGATCCTTCATCTCAAACTCAGAGGCTAACTCTTTCTTGCATTTGACAATGAGATATTCTGCTCCAGTAAGAAATAAATCATCAACATAAATAACTAATATTAAAGCCTCACCATCAACTATCTTGAAGTAAAGATTTGAATTTGCATCATTCTTGGAGAAACCCAAGCTCATCAAGTATAGATCAATCCTTTCATACCAAGCACGAGGTGCCTGCTTAAGGCCGTACAATGCCTTCTTCAATTTGCATACATGAGACTCCTTCTCATGAATCACAAACCCATCTGGTTGCTCAATGTACACTTCTTCAATCACACCATTAAGAAATGCTATCTTTACGTCCATTTAATGTAGCTTCCATCCTTTAGCTGATGCAATAGCAATAATAGTCCTGATAGATGTATATTGAGCAATAGGAGCAAATGTCTCCTCATAATCTATTCCCTCTTTTTGAGAGAATCCTCTAGCCACAAATCTTGCTTTGTACTTCTCAATGCTCCCATCAACTGCATGCTTGATCTTGAAAAACCACTTGGAAGACACAACTGATTTCCCTTTAGGTCTTGGTACAACATCCCAAACATCATTCTTGATAATAGATTGATATTCTTCTGTCATAACATCTCTCCATACCTGCTGATTTGATGCTTCCTCAAAATTGGAAGGCTTAGACTCAATGATGTGACTCATCAATGCTACATAGCTTGGAAACTTCTGTGGTCTCTTGTTTTCTCTAAATGTGCCTCGAGGGGCTGCATACTTCTCTGCCCCTTGCATAGTTTGTCTAGCCCATAGAGGTCCCTTTTGACCTATAGCAATGTCTCTCGGACCATCAGTAGGTTCTATGGGATCAACTGGATCACTAGCCTCTTCTAGTTCAGTAAACTCCCTTTGAATCTCAGGAGTAAGATCGGGAGAAATGTCCATATCCTGAGGTGTCTCCTATTCTTCACTATCTATCTCCATGTAAGACCCTTTAGATCTTTTGAATGCAACCTCTTCTTTGAAAGAGACATCCCTGCTGATCTCAATCTGCTTCTGTCCTGGAATGTAGATCTTGTAGACCTTGGAAGACTCACTGTATCCCACAAATATTCCTTTCTTGCCTGATGGTTCTAACTTAGATCTTTTATCCTTAGGCACATACATATAAACAAGACAACCAAAAATTCTTAAATGACTGACCTTAGGTTTCACACCTGTGAAGGCTTCTTTAGGAGTCATGTTTTCTAATATTTGATGAGGGCTACGGTTCTAAACATACACTGCAGTTCTGGAAGCTTTTTCCCAAAGGAAGGTTTGTAGATCTTGATCATGAATCATAGCTTTGGCTGCCTCAACTATGGATCTATTCTTTCTTTCAGCAACTCCGTTTTGCTGAGGATTGTATGGAACACAAAACCCCCTCTTGATCTCTGCCTCAATGCAGAAATTACGGAAACCTCCAGAAGTGTATTCTCCTCCATTATCAGATCAGAGAACCTTGATCCTTTTCTCGGACATATTTTCAAGTTGAGCCTTGAATTCTTTGAATCTATCAAGTACTTCTTCAAATTCCTTAGACTTCAAAAAGTAAATCCAAGTCTTTCGAGAATAGTCATCAATAAAAATCACATAATACCAAAATCCACTCAAAGATGCCACAGACATTGGAGCACATAAATCAGAATGAACAAGATCTAGAATTCCTTTTGATCTACTTTCACTACTATGAAAAGGACCCTTAGTATTCTTACCCATTGCACATCCTCTGCAAATGCCATCATGCTCCTGACTAAGCTTTAGTAGACCAATAACCATCTTCTCCATAGATGGAAGAGCTCTGAAGTGAAGGTGAGCAAGTCTCCTATGCCATAGCTCACTCGGACTGGTAGAGTCATGCAACAATGCTTGAATTGGACGAATAGGAAGTCTGTATAGGCTCTCTTGACGGACACCAATCACAAGGGCAGTTTTGATGCTAGAGTTCTTCGACCAAGCAAGAACTTTCCCTTTAGAGAATGCAACTTGATACCCTTTGTCCTCCAATGCTGAATTTGATACAAGGTTTCTCTTGATTCCTGGTACAAACAAGACATCACTCAAATGAAGAGGGATGCCAGAATCTAGATGAAGAGAGGTGGCTCC
Organism: Sequoia sempervirens; assembly: GCA_007258455.2. Lineage (NCBI taxonomy): Eukaryota > Viridiplantae > Streptophyta > Pinopsida > Cupressales > Cupressaceae > Sequoia > Sequoia sempervirens. The sequence continues at coordinate 61,001 of VDFB02040107.1, read as the reverse complement.
AACACCTTTCACTGAATAACAAGCATCATCTCCGATTATCACTTGCAAGTTGGTTTCTCTTTCTACCTGTTGGTGTACGTTTTATCATCCACCAAACACTTTAGAATAAAATGTCCAAAGACACTCTATCCTCTCTTGAACAAAGTCACCGCGTATGCTAAGATTGCGAGATCATATGGCAACTCCAAGGTTTCTTTCGTCAGGTCATGACATGTGGATAAGCTCAATGGGCATTGTGATTTGCTGGTAATACACAAAGGGACTTATGTTAAGGAATTTCTCACAAGTTCGGGACTTAGACGGATTTATCATTAAAGGCTTCTTTAGTTGGGACCTTCGGTTTGGATCTCAAAAAAAAGAATAAAAAAGGCAAAAAGATAAGGGTTTAGAGGGTTGAATCTATGCCTAGGAATTCAAGAGATAGTAAAGATTAGGTGAAACGAGTAACCACGCTTTGTTTCGCCTCCCTGGGACAACTACGCAAAGTGGGTGCAATCTTCAAAGGGTGTGATTATAATTTTCATGCCTCGAATAAGACCGAAGTTAAGCACCACAATCACAAGCTCAGGCTAACTTTACGCATCGAATGAAAATCATTCATTTGAAGAAAGTATGAGCAATATTTCACCATTAATCTATACAATCAAATCTTGTATTCACTTAACAAACATTCAAAGCAAATTCTACTTAATTGTAATCTAATTTTAATCTATGGTAGAAGAAGTTATGCAACCTTGCTCACTACTTGACAATAAAAGTGATTCAAAGCAAATCATGCATAAGAGCTTTTATTATCGGAAATAGTCTAATGCAACAATTTCATACACTGTCTCCACACAAATGAAAGTGAGAGATCACAAGTTTATATAGAGTTTTCAGAATCAAATGAAAGGCCAAGATTAAAACAACATCAACGGCCAAGATTAATACAACTCAACCCTAATTAGGGTTGCCCGAAATAACATCAGTGAACACCTAGTAAACAAGCAGTAAACAATCAGTGGGGTGGCAGTTGGAGCTATCTTCAAGGGAAGGCGTCCCTATCCTCCTGGGCAGCATTGTGCTTGATAAATCTGGACACAATCGTGACGACTTTCTCCATCGTGACTGGCGGCAGCATGCTAATCTTGAATTCAAGTCCGTCCAAATCCTCAACACATCTGGTGAAGGTGTTCTCCGAATCCGTTTCCTGTCTCACAAAATCATCTCGGATGGACAAGAGGTTCACCACTTTTGTGAAATCATGTCTTAGAATTGGTCCAGTAGTAGAGAAGAAAACTTCCTGAACCTTATGCTTCAACCTTTCCAGTTGCATGTCGTTTTCCCAGACAATCTCTTTGTCAAACACATCTGTAGCTATCACATAAATCTTCCTCCGGATTTCTTTAACTTGCTCCTCAACTCAGAGCCCATCTGCCTTTGCCTTATCTAGAACCTCGCTCCGTATTGTCACTTCCCAAAACCAATGATGAAAATCAAAGCCGCTCCCACAACAATCACCTTTCCCTCGACCAATTCTTTCTTTGGAACGCCCTTTAGTACTCTGAGGCATGGAATGAGCCTCTCCTGAATATCTGGGAGGTTGTCCCAAGTTTCCGCCATGTCAGCCAATCTGGAAAGGAAAGAAGAAGTTTGTCTGTAAGCAAGCGTCAATCTCTCCATGAACAAAGCCGCTTCTGTGCCCTTGCTTGCCCTCCATTCCTGGGCCTCCTTGGCCGTGACCATACCTTCTTCCACATCCTTGGCCATCTCCTATGAGGAATTGAGAAGAGGAGGAGCTACTGCATCACTCTGATTGAGTGGTTGGGTCAGATGTCGTATATACTCCATCAGGCGCTCGACCTCCCTTTTGTACTCTTTCTTTTTCGCCACTTCCTTTTCCAATCTCGCCTTGATAGTTGAGACGGAGTTATCTAGTTCTTCCACCTCCTGGCCTTTTGTTGTTGGACCAAGGTCTATAGTGGTTATGGCGTATTCCTGGGGAGTGATCTCATCTTGTGCTTTATCAACTATTGGTACTGCGATTTGTATGGACCGGCTGCCGGCTTCGTCCCTTTGAATCATAGAAAACTTCTTGGCAGGTTTCTTAGTAGCAACCTATTCCAACCTCGCCAAGAAATCCACAGTATCATCTTCTTCTTGGACCTCAATTGGTGCCTGAATTTTCATCCTCTCCTTCAGCCAATCCGGAATGGTAGGCTGCTCGATACTATCTTCCTCCTGAATGTTCCCTTCATTTGGAATATCCAAGACTCCTCTGAGGGCAGAAATCATTCCCTCTTCGAAATCATCATTTTGGACTTCCATTTCATTATCCGAACCTAGTACTTCTGTGCCTGTAGGAGATGGGGGCTCATCGTCGTCCAACTAGATTGGCTCATTGTTCTTTTCCTGAACAGTAGAAGGTCTCATCATCTCAGCTAAGGATTCGTTTGCAGTAGCTACTAGCTCGTCAATGTTTCTAGATGCCGCGGAACGAGATGGCTCCATCTTCTGTCTTTTCTAGACAGGCTCAATGTTTGCAATCACTTCTTTCCTCTTCTCGCCAATCTCAACTAAATCATCATTATGGGATGCGCCAGCATTGGAGGAGTATGACTCTGTCTCGCTCAGCAAATCATATGTGAGCGTCACTCTTTTCTGCCTCAACTCCTGGACCTGATGGTCGACCCACCACTGAGAGTACTTAATCACTGGTCTCATCAATGTAGCCAAGTCTGAATGCTCAGGCTCCGACCACTTCACGGAAGGGAGAGGTTGGCTCTCATCGAAGCTCAGCTAGACATAGTTTCCATCGTCCTGCAACTGAACGGGCACCTGACAAAGTTCGGTTGCTCTTATCAAATCCAGTGGCACCCTAGACCATAACCTCTTTCTGACTTCATACTCGTCCGCTGCATTTGCCCAGAAGTCCTCCAGGTCTACTCTATGTTTGTATCTTCTCCCATCCATGGTCCAAATGTGATGATGTGGGTCAAAATTGGCCTTGGACCTATAAGCTATGAACGGATACCATTGAATTTCTAGCCTGGCGCTCTCGGCTGCTTGTGCTGACAGACAGGACTCTAACATATTCCCAATAAAGAATGGGAAAGTAATAGCCGCCTTCTTACTTGGCCTCTGGATGTTTTGATACTCTTTTAGCTGTCTTAGGACTTCCAGCAAAATCATCCAATTAGTAGGATAGATAGGAAGCTTATAGGGACTTCCAGTGAATCCTTGGATCTTGACATATGTAAACTTTCGAAACTGGATAAACTAGGATCCATACCTACTAATCAAAATCTTAGCTTCACGACTCAATCTCTGGTGAGTTCCTCCTTGAAGTATTCTCGTGATATACATAAGGAAAGCATCGTGTGCCCGCCTAAAATGAGACTTCTCCCTGAGTTGAAGTTGCAGGTAGCAATCATAAGACTTGAGTTCATTCTCACCATTGCCAACTTTTCCCTTGAATATAAGTTCTGAGTATCTGTATGTTCTGGCCAACAAATAGATGACATTTGAGCTCATGTGGAAAGACTTGGTCAACTGCTCATGGAGATTGTCGCTTATCATTCGAGACCAGTTAAACATCCTCACGTCGGAAGTGATTTCATCTATAAAATAATACATCCATGTCTCAAAATATGCGCCTTGTGGATTGCTGGCTATTCGGTTCAGCATCAAAATGATATCTCCATAATCCTCCTTAAAGTCTGTCCGATGCAACTTTTTAGGCATCTTCTTTGTGGATGGTCTAGTCTTCTCCAGCCATGATTTATTAATATTTGTGGCGCACAATTCAGACTAGCTGTCATACAATCTCTTGGCGTCCTCCTTGGTTTTGTAGACGGTCCGATGATGTGTTGGGATGCCAAATGCTTCCTGTATTGCCACTTTGCCAAGGTGAGCTAGAATCCTTCCGTCAGGTGCCACAATTTGTCTCTCCTATGCATCATAATGAATGGCACATTCTACGATCAATTCGACACATTCTATTGCAGGTGGGAATCCGACTGCTTGGAAAATTCCGTTCCTCACCATCCGTCTGGCAATTGGTGTCGATAATCCAACATGTCCATATATTCTCTTTTTGAACTCCACGAAGTCTACATGTCCCAGATTAGTGTCTGCGATATTTTTCCATTTGGAATTTGTCTTTGACTCTCGCTGTACCCCTTTACTGGCGAACTTCATCGGCACCTTCTTTGATGTTTCTCCTGCCGTGGTCATTAACCTGCAGTAAAAACACTAACATTAATACGGAGATTTTAAAATATAATTTATTCTCATGCCTTGTATTCGAATATTTTACTTTCAGCTTATTAAAATATTGAATTTCTGCGAAAAAACAAGCTGAAAGTAAATGAATTTGTTTGAAATTTAGCTAGAATGAAAAAGACAGAAGGAGGATTGATGAATTTAGCCAACCGAACTCCAAACCTCAAGAAAAATCCTCTGGCTGCAAATAAAATTCAGACTTTGAGAATTTAATCAAAAATCTAATGACAAAGTGCGCCAACTTTGCTGAGAAGTTCGACTTTCAGCCAAGAAATTCTTTTACTTCTCCAAGAAATTACTTCCTCAGCATAAAATTACTCTCTCCTCTGAGAAAATCGACTTTTCCTGCAAAAGAATTGATCTTGTCTAACTTTCTTACAATTTCAAGAGATTAACTTCTCTTCAGTTGAGTCTGTGAAAAATGAGTTGCTGAAACTCATTATAATGATGAAGAATTCGATTTGTTTTAGCAACTGCATCTTTTTCTCTCGATTTCGATTTGTTTTCTCCTCTTCAAACAGGCAAGTTTCCATTCTTTTCGAAAAATCTCTATGGCGAGCTTATCTAGGCAAATCCCTTTGATTTTCCAAAATTCGATTTTTTGCTAGATGTTTATCTTTGATTTTCGAAATTTTGAAGAAAACATTAAATGTCCAAATAAATTCGATTTTTCCAAGTTTTAATTCATGGCGAATTTAATTTTGCTCATAGATTTTCTCTTTTCCGGCGTAATTTATTTTCTTCCAATACATCTCTCGTGAATTTTATTTTTGTCCGAGGCATTTAATATTTCTAAGTGTTGGAAATAAATTATTAAAATATTAAAATATTTAATTTATTTCCAACCCGTTCATTTTTGACCCATGGCTATTTTAATTTTTTTTTTCTTTGGCTAAATATTTATTTTCCAAGTTATTTCATTTTTTGTCTAGCCAAGTTGGATACGCCAGATCCTCATTTTCTTCTGCCATGGCGGACTTCAAATTGTGCCGGGCACATTTTCTCATGCTGAAATCAAATTTTCTCTTGCTTGGACAATTTTCTCTGGGCAAAGTATGTGCTTGGACATTTTTCCTTGGCAAATTTCTATCATACTTAGACAAATTTCATCCTTTTTTGCTAGGGGCGGACTTTCTAACCTCTTTGCCATATGTATTCTCCTCTATGCACTTAGCCAACTTCATAAAATTTTCCCATACTTAGGCAAATTTTCAATTTTTCTCCCCTTCTCATGCTAGGTGGACTTCCAAGAAGTCTTGCCATGGTGGGGCAGGCTTCAAGAGGTGTTTGCCATTCTCCTTCTATGGCAAGGGCGGACTTGCCAACTTCCATGCCATATCCCTTCTCTTGCCAAGGGCGGACTTGGCTTACACTTGGACGTCCCTCATTGTTCTCTACTTGATGGCAAACTTTCTTTATCTCTTTCTTCCCATACTTAGCCAAATTTCAAATTTTTTTCTTGCTCTAGGCTGGGGCGGACTTCCAAGAAGTCTTGCCATCTTTCCTCTATGGCAAGGGCGAACTTGCCAAGGTGTTTGCCATTCTTCTTTTCCTCTATGATTGAAATATTCCGAGCCAAATTTTTTCGTTTTTTCAATTTACAATTAACAACATTACAAAGCAGTGCACCCGTTAAGGTTAGATGAGAAAACCAAAACGTGCAAGAAAGCAACTCTAACCAGGATGGCACCGATGATGGTGAGCATTGGTCAGAGGATCTAAAATAAACTGCTTATGCTGGAAAAGGAACTCGACGCCAAGTATGTGCTACCCAATCCAAAGCGGAGTGAGGGGCGACCATATGACGGAGTGAATACAAAACAAATGCTGAAAGATAAATGCTGAGAAATGAAACTACTCGACACCCAGAATGTGCTTGCTACCCAGAGTAGGCAGTAGCTACCATAGGGCGGAGGTCAAATTAAAACAATAACAACTGCTGAAAGAAGAAGACTATTACAACTGATAAGCAAGAACTTTAACGACTGTCAGTACTACTGCCAGCTTACAATATTAAAACGAAATCTTGCTTATAATACAAATCAGCCTATAGAAAGAGTTGTACAACATTCATGAAAGGAATTGCTGAATGAAAGACCAATTGAAATGACAACAAAGATCCAACCTCATTCTCCAGATACCATCGAAGTCTTCACAATGCTCTTTTAAAACTTAGCACTAGCAGTCAAGAAGAAATTGCAGATTACTTGGAACTGTTCTGTCAGATCTGCAACTTTAAACATATAACCAGCAGCATGGAATTCTTGAAAAATGCTTGGTACTCCCTCTCCTCTCAATCAATTTGCTTAGACTCACTTCCAAAACCCTTAATGAAGATAGGCGCTCAAGATGAGGTCATGAAACAGACTGAAATTGCTTCTTTTAAGGAATGCACAAATTCCAATGTTTTACAAATGGTACGGCCCAGCTAGGGGCGATTTTGTCTTTTAAAAATTAAAGCCTTTATCAAAAAATCTACAACCTTGGGAATAAGGGCGCCTAGGCTAGCTAAAGACAAATAGAAACTACCCACAATCAGATTCTTATCTTTTTTTGATTTGTAAATAAAACAATAGATCTGCTGTGTAAACATGCAAAGCTAGGACATGGGCTAAAATGCTGAAACTGCAATCTAAAGACTTAACATGCAGATTACAATGCAAAACTGATCACAAATGAAATAGCTAAGATGCACTCACAAATAGACTAATAATCATCACTAGTCGTTGTCTTACAAACGAGAAGAGATGCCCAAACTAGGAGGTCTTCATCCCTCGAAGCAATCCAGAATCAATCCGGCAGCATAACGGTGTATTTTCCAAGATGACCAAAATGATGCACAAGACTCCTTTTTATAATCTTCGCTTGACTTCACGAAACCCTAGAATCTGATTTTAGGTCAAAATCCCCTCTCCTCAATGATGGGCGTACTTTTGCCTTCAAGCTCTTGATTTGATATTTCAATTAAATATTAAACTTTGAAATATGCGCCTATCATAATCTTGCTTTGGACTTAGGAAATAATTAAAATCATCTCTTAATGAGGGCGCCACCCTCAAGACCCACCTTTTTAAAACAACATTAAGTCATTAAGTCTAAGCCAAGGGTCAACATTAAAATATATCATTTTAACGTGACTTTTAATTTAAATGACTTAACTCATTTCTCTGAAAATGCCCTGAAGCCCATACTGATGAAGTCAACTGATCAAACTGAAGCCGGGAGTCAACCAACCTGAGCTCATCTGGAAAACTGCCAAAAATAGAATTTACTAAAAATAGTAAATTCCAAAAAGTGCTCTGAATGCCGAGATGATCATATCACTGCGAAGCCCTCTGAAAACCCAGAAGGAATCCGCCATTTAATCCACCATCTCTGAACAATGACCTCCTCAAAATTAGGAAACCCTAATTTTAACTTCCGACTAGCCTTCGGGTTCCCAAGGAAAGGCTAACGGTCACTGGAAATGTCAGGCTCGGAAAGGGGACATTACAATGATGGACTTTGAAAACTTCTTGCCATTTGTCTATGGGCGAATTTCTCAGACTTAGGCGAATTTTCCATGAATTTCATGCCTTTGGGTTGATTTTCTCATGATTTTCAATTGATTTTTTCAGATTTTTCCCTTGCTTTTCCTGATTTTTGCTTGATTTTTCGATTTTTTACTTTGATTTTTTAGTGATTTTTTTAATTTTTTGGTTGATTTTTGGTTCTAAAAATGGAAACTTTGACTCGTTGACTAGGGTTGACTTTCTAAAAATAGAAAAAGCAAAATCCCTAAAAAATAAGGAACCCCGTTTGGTCCAAAAATGCCAAAAATGAAAAAGCGAAAAAGCAAAAAAAGCAAAAAAGCAGATTCCCTAAAAAGTAGGAAGTGTTAGAATTGGCCCAAATCACAGGCGATCCTCGTCTCCTGGACCTTTTGAGCCCTTCCATGACGTTTATGCACTAATTCAGGCATGGATTCTCAACTTGGCTCAGATAACTCTCAAAAAACTGACTTGAAACTCTCAAAGTAGTGACCTCATGAAACCGTTGCGCAGAGGCAAAACCCTAAAAACTAGCAAACTACTAGGGGTCCCCATTTGCAATGGGGCGATGTGTGAAAAGGTCACAACACTACCAAGTTTGAAAGATGCTCTCGATATCGTGTAATGTGTCGTGAAGCACCACTATCAATCAACCAAGTGCTACTGTCGATTGCAACATTGCTTGAAACAGTGGAAATGAATAGAAATCCTCCCTAGTTGTCTCTAGATTCCTTTTGAGGTGACACATCATGAACATCCGCAGTAGAAGCATGTTGCTTTGGTCTTGTTGTACAATCTTGAGCATAATGACCATACTTGTCACATCTGAAACATTGAATGTGGGAGAGATCCTCCTTCTTTGGCTCAGGAGCAGAATCTGATTTTCTGTCTCTATTCCTCTTGAAATTGCCTTTTCTCCCTTCTCTTCCTTTCCTTTTGGAAGTTTGAGCAGCAAGGACATGATTATCTTCATTATGAGAGCTTCGACCATTCCCTCTTGTTGCCAACTTGGATTCTTCTTGAATGCAATCAGCTCTAAGACAATCAAACTTGGGCAATTTAGATTTTCCACTGATGCTTGGATAAAGGGCTCCCAAGATTGAGGAAGACCATTTAGTGCCAACATAACTAGATCTCTATCTTCAACTATATCTCCAATGGCATATAGCTGATCTTTCAACTCAGTAATCTTCATGAAGAAGGAGATGACTGAATCTCCTTTAGCCATTTTTATATGATGGAGCTGTTGTCTCAAGGCAAGAGCTCTGTTGGTGTTGTTGATCTCATACAAGCTTTGAAGAGTCTTGAACATGACTTTGGCTGTCTTCATCTTGGATATAATTGGCACAAGATGATCCTTCACGGAATCAATCAAGATCTTCCTAGCCTTAGTGCCATTCTTCTTCCATTGAGTTTTCTCAACCTCATTGGACGGCTCTGGCACATCACTCTCCATGATATTGAGAAGATCATTTTCTTCCAATGCAATAAGAACTCTGAATTTCCAAGAAGTGAAGTTCGATGCACCATCAAGCCTATCTTCAACCTTGAGTCCGTTCACCATCTTTGATGCTTAGATAGACTCACTTAGATGAGAAGAAGAGAAGACGACTTTGCTGCTTAAACAAATCTGATCTTGATCTTGCTTAAACCCGCTCTGATACCATGTAAATTTTAGGACCAAAATTGAATTAAGCAGAAATAAAACAAATATAACCAATAGAACACAGCATATACCCTGGGATAACCCTCCTTCTTGAGGGAGAAAAACCCAGCAACAATATATCACTTATATATTGAATGAAAAAGCAGCAATTTGCTTTACAATTTGGCCAACCTCTAGGTCAATTTGATGAAATGATTATAGCACCTCTCTAGATGCAAGTATACAAGCAATAATTAATATCGATCTTCTTGAAGCAACTATCGATCTGTTGTATGAATACGAACTCCTGCTGAAAGTATGTGAACTTGTCTTGATAATAATTGAATTACCAAATGAGGAGGGAGACGCCTTGAATATATACACATTGAAGTGACTCTTCATTAAGGGTTGGCCACTTACATAGTGAGACGACTTTACAAGAGGTGGCGACTTTTTATTAAGTCGGCTTTAATGAAATAAAAAATATAAATTATTATTTTTGAAATGAGACGTCATGTCTCAAGAGTTGGCCTCAATCAATTTCGAATTTAAATAGGAGAAAGAAATCTCCCGCCGCTACTTACATCAACAATATGGGGAGACAAAAAAATCAAATGTAAAAGAGAAACCCTTTTCTTAGAGACCCGCATATGCTTTAATCATTTCCAAACAAAGACAATAGAAACATGCCAAGTTTTATCATGGTCAACACCTTGTGTCTCCCTTATAATCCTCAATGCCAAATCATGCCACAATAAAAGCAAATGTCTTCACCCTGTTTGATATCTTGCATCTGCTTTTAAGAAAATTCCATAGTCTTCACATATGACAGAATAAGGCGCCCTTTCATATAACATAAGGCGCCTAGCATCACCTATATTTTTTATGAAGAACATTCATAAAAATAAAGCTCATGAAGTGGCAACATCCTTAGGCACATTTACCATATAAAACAAAAGAGACTGCCTTCCTATTTTAGCACCATCCATCTCATTGATGTGGAATTTAAGAATTAGAATAAGATTTCAAGGTGGTGTCTAACAAATGTTAACGGAGAAGGAATTTCTAGTGCCATTTTTACATGAGGTTTAAATGCCCACTTTGTGATGTAATAAAACAAGAGTCCTTTGTATTTGGCGCCTATCATTTGGGTGGGCTTCTACCTTATGCCACATTTTTTATTTTTCTATGAAAAGATAATAAAAATAAACCTTTTAAAATCCTCTTCACTCCTTTATGTCACATGGAATAAATTTGCAAGACAGAATAAAGGTGGGCACACCTAATGCATACCATGTCATCATCAATCTATAGTATATACCATATTTTTCTATGTAGGCCATCACAACAAGGAAAACAAAATAGTCACGAGCATGTAAAGTCGATCTTAGATCAACTTGCAACTTTAGTTGCTACAAGTAAACATAAGAATAAGAAGAGAACCCTTGTAGGCTTCAAGTAAACAAGAAACAAAAGCTGCAAGTGAACTAGCAACAGTCACATCAGGTGAAGCCAACATAGAGAATCTTGTTTTGTCCTATTTCCCAAACACAATTAGAAGACAAACCAAAGAGAATAAAATTGTAACGACCTATCCTATACGTGAAATAAAAATTCCTTGATTTTTATAACTTTTAACAAAAGTAAACGAGTAAATAACATTGCAATAAAATTTTTTCTTTTCTTTTCAAATTGGAATACATCATATATACACAATTTAAAGCTTTTCACAACAAAATAACTTTTACCATTTCAAAATGAATAACAGAGTACAAAAGCATAAGAGTACATACACAACTTAAACAACTTTTGCACAAATAGACATAAGACGGTCCAGGATCTTCCCTTTCAAATCTTGGTTCTTCAGACGTCTGATTGTAGAGGAGAAACATCACTTGGGTGCTTTTCCGCCAACCACGGACTAATAATGCGGTCCCCTGCACATTCATTTTTCAATGAAAGGCCCTCCCTTTGTCGAAAGGATTGGTTGAGTAACCGATTTTGTTAACCAATTGAGCATAGTGGTGTGTCCTACATAACTAGATTCTTGTATCCCACAATCCCAAACTAGTATGTACTTATTGGATCACTGTGAACTGACAATGTAATCATCTCCCGATCTAAGAGGATGTAGGTACATTACATTACTATGGCCATAGTATTTTGGTTTAGTAAACGACTAAGTTAGTCATCTATCACTTACACTACTCAGGGCCGATTTGACTTTGGGCTACCTTACTCTATGCGTAGGCTGTCCTTCAATGGGTTCAGTTTACCCTAGACTTCCTACCTCAAATAGTCTACTAAGAATTTAGCCAATAAACAAGTATCTAATATCCTAACTCCTGATTTAGGAAATCTTTATCCTAGGAGTGAAGCTTGTCAGAGTTAACCTAATAACATAAGCTAAAGATCATACTTGGTTTGACATCATTTCGTTCCTAGTAGATATTAATTACTCTACGTATTCTCCATATACGGAGATCATACAAAATTGCAAGCTCAATCAAATGCACATAAAAACCCTTCATAGAATAATGCATATTAAGTAAAGCTACCCTTAAGCTTCTAAAACAATTGATTCCCTTTTTACAACCCTTTTATCCTTAAATCCTTCTTTTAATCTACCATTAAAATGTATTGAATTTCCTAAGCATTTACCCTTAATTGCATTGGTTTCCCTCATTCATTTGCCCTTCAAATACAATGAAATTCCTCACGCATTTATCCTTAAATGAAATGAAAGTTCATCAAAACATTACTAATTTGCTATGAACTAATTGCATATATCATACTAATTGCAAATATCAAACTCAAGAATAAAAGAGAGCAGCATTCAAACAAGAATTCTTAAATAGATATCATGCCTGTTATAATAAGCTCTTTTCCCAGCACAGCATTGCTCCGTCAACAACTTCCAAAATTCCCAAATTGGAGATGGCTACTTTGCAAAAACTCTCTTTCAATGTTGATGACTCCTTCAAATCACTCTTCTTAATTAACACTTCTCTTTAATTCACTCTTCTACAAGGGATTTAGCATAGTCAATTAATAGCAGTTGGTAAAAGCTTCTAATTCTCACACTTTCAGCAAAATGATAAAATGCAGCAATAGAAAACAACACAGCAGCTTAGACAATGGATAAGAAAGCTCTCAAATTCGCAAAAGACAAATTGCACAAGCATATCCATCAATGAATGGCTGGGCAAGTATTTATAACTCCGTAATTGCAATAATTTCCTTCTTTTTGGGCATGTAGAATGACAACAAGGCGCCTAGACCTAGTCAAATGTCACTTGGCAAGCAAATAAACCCTATGTCACCTCAAAAAGGAGTGAATTGATCCTCATGGAGCCAGCATTAGCAAAAAAATTCAACTTAAAACTCAGAAATCGCCACCTACAGGAACAACGTCCCTGCCTGGCACATGAAAACAAATGACTCATTTTGCTGCGATTTTGTCAAGTCTCAGCTTGTTACAACACTGAACCGCTGGCTGGCATTTCCTATTACCCAGCGTTGAACTTTTTCTCCATCATTTTTGCTGCGTTGAAGCTTTCTTCCTATTCATGGGAAAACTCTCAGCTGAGTTTTGGTTTATTTTTCAAATGTTTCCACCAAATATTTGATTCATATTTTTCTTTTCCCTATGTTAAGAAAAAGGTTCGATACTTTATGAAGTCTCCATGTTTTGCTCAAGACTAGCGACTATCTTCTTTTAATAGTCCACTTTAATAAACTTGCTCATGTTAAAAGATTTAAATCTTTTAACTTTATTACTTTTGAGTTCAATATTTATTCATTTAAATATTTACAAATATTTCCACTTTGGAGTTTATAAATATTTTCACTTTTAAATATTTAATAATGTATATTTATATATTTTATAATATATGTATTTTTATTAAGTACTAATATATTTTATATATATAAATATATATATATATTTTCGACATTACCATCGTAATGTATATATATATTTATATATTACCTTAATATTTATACATATAGTTTATACCTTATAAAATATACAAATATATATATATATATATATATATATATTTACACATGTATTTATGTATATATGTATATATCATAAAATATAATTACTTCATCGATATATACATTTATACATACATATATATGTAAATTTCCTATACAATAATATTAAAATATTATTTTCACCATAGATATTAGGCGGGGTGTGTACGAATATACATGCGTATAACCATATATACTCGTGTATACGTATGTATGCGTATATACATGTCAACACATGCGTATGAGCATATCCATCTGCTTAACGTATGTATGTATCGATAGGTCTATACATATAGATACGTGTACACAATGTATACATGTGTATACGTACCCACTCAACCTTTAACACATATCTATCACATCATTCATACAAGGGGTCACAATATAGTAAGTCTGACAATAAACAATCATTACTCACAAAGCACAAAGAAGTAAACCAAACTCCTAAAGCCTATGGATGACTTATCAAGACTAACTTATTTGACTTGGTTCCTCTATACCCTTTATGATGTGTGTGTATGCTCAACTGATTAACATTACTGGTTAAACGACCAAGCCCCTCTCCCAAGTGATATTTCCCCTCTACCTGGAGGATTGGTTCATATACCTGCATCCACAGTCATAAATTCACGGCAATCAAATGCTCACAACAATAGCAGTATATATAAACTTCGCAAGATATAACATCATACATTAACCTCATAATGCACGTTTTCACCATGATTAACATCAATTGAACAACATAAGAATGAGACAATCATTAATGTACAAAACTCATATTGATAACAAGGTGCATCATATCTTTATTCATTCATAAAATTGTCTTTACAAACACATAATCCTTATCCAGTACTAATAACCTAGTAGCTATACAATCGGGGTGTAACAAAAATACTGCATGTTTTAGCAAAGCTGCAAAAGCCAACATTGACTTTGGTTGGGGGTGAGTGCCCCCTATAGGCACTGCAGGAATTCAGAACTCTGGGAGTAGACCAACATAACAAAAGGAGATGGTCCAGAACAACACAGCAAAATACATATACACCAAATAGTACACATAAATATACACAAGACCCAATAGACAACTATGAAGGTCTATGCTTTGCAACTCTTAACATATAGGCACATGATGACTGAACTTTATGACTGCAGGTAATATCAAATCCATTCCGCAAGTCATGCCTTGCAGAAAAACACTATGGCAGAAGGCCATAGGTAAACAGTAAAATACTTTTTGCCTCTATCAAACACAATTCTGATAAATGAGCCAATCCTTCTTAGGCTGGAAGTGTAATCTCTATTCAGTTGTAAAAAAATATACCCCTTGAATACAAGCACATGTAATGTTCTTATGTACATTGTATAATGCCGAAACTGAAAATGGCAATCCACTTGACAAGTCAGCCACAAGTATATGTAGTCATCATTAGGCTCATCCATGTGGCTATACACATTTTCAAACTCCATGATAGAAAAGTTCACATTCTGAGCAGTACTGTTAGTATCACAATCCATGTGAAAAGGAAAATGAAAATATACATAATCCATGCCAACATTGCAAATATAGCTGTTAGCCATTCCAAGAGAATTAAAACTAAAATAGAAGGTTTAATACTCGCAAGGCTCAGGAAAATATTAAATATACCTGATCAATATTCAAATCAGCATGATGAAGAAGGTTATCATGAACTTCAAACTGAAACACCTCTAGCTCAGGGGCATCTTCAAGCTGAACCACATCAAGTGAATCCTCAAGTTCATCTGAATCTTGCAGCTTACAGTTACATAAATGTTGGTGTACTCCTCCATGATAAAATCATATGAATGGCTTAAATCTGTATCTACACCTTCAGCATATAAATCAGAAATTTGAGTCACTTCGTGTGAATACCTGAAGTTTTCAAATTGCCTCTCTGTTTTGAAACAATCATTACAATCTACTGTAGCATAACCATTGTTGAAATTAGAAAGTTAATACCCTTTTCTATCTTCTCTATTCAGACAATCATTTAGGTCCACTGTGAGATTAATATTTTTTAGTTGCAGCATGCACCATAGTTTCAATATGTGGCCCTCTGCCATAGTAAAAAATCTCCTCATCAAGATCTAAAAAGTGACCATGATCATCATAAATGCTGATATTAGAAACATCTGTATCTGACTGGTATAAATCAGTATAAACTATAAAGTTCATCAGCAAAATGGGAAAAATCTTGGGACTCAATGCATAAAGAACATAGCTCATCACCCTAATGTTTAATATCTTTCCACACATAACCATTATGCATATCCTCAAGGCTAAAATAATTAGGCAGAAAGTCAATGTCTATTCTACTATTCTCATCTGTGTATTGATCTTGGATTGTAGAAATCTCTCCCTCACCCTCCTCTAAGCAATCACATGTAGTAAATGTGCCTTTTGTATAATTATCTTCAGAGGAAACAAAATAATTAAGTTCATCAAATATAATACTATGTTTTAGATCCCTTGACTCATTAGTATGCACAAAATCAGTGTTATCATAGTTGAAAACACATTTATTAGAATGAAAATCTATGCATATATATATTCTTCTTTATCCCCATGGCTGCCATGAAGTGCAAGACTACATACCTCTTCCTTAGAACTTATTAGCATCATAGCTTTCAAGAGCATCTTCAGTATATGATGTATTCCCAAACTCTTCACATGATGCAATCAGCTTAGTATGATCATCAATCCTCTACAAGAATGGACCCATCAAGTTGAAAGTAGGTGCATACACTGTCATCATCATTTACACAACTATCACAAGGTGTAGCATCATCCTTCTCAGTTTCCTTTGGACATATATCAGCAACATGGTCATTATAAGCAATGCCCACACAAGAAGAATCATTAAGCTAATCCTTTGAAACTGCAGAGCCATTATTACCAGCATTAAGAGAGGAAATATCTATACTGTATGAAGCCTCAACTGCATTTTCCAACACAAGGACATGGTCCATAATCTTAGGATTGAACTCAGGTGGAGTAAGGCTTGCCCAAGGATGAGAAGCGTCACAAAACTAGTTTATGCACTCTTGTTCATTTGGCCTACAATAATCAAGTATGCAAGTTAATGCAACCATAAACCTTCAACAAAAATCTGAAGTCAACTCACCCTCTTGCCTTTTAATTGTTGAACATTCATGGACAAGAGAAAAAAGATCAATACCATGTGCGCACCCCTCATCAAAGGCTGCAACTAAATTGTCCCAAGAAGAAAAATAGCAGTCTGGAAAACCACATAACCATTTCATCGCTCCATCACTCTCTTAGATTTTGCAAAAAATCTCATCCAAATGTCTTCATCCTCATATTGATACTGATGCATAAAATCAGAAAATGCTTGGACATGTGCATTCCCTTGAGAGAGATCTTGTCCATCAAACTTAGGCAATTGGAAATAAATTCATTTGGCAATTGGCATACATTCAAAATCATAATTTACCCATGTCAAGTCTAACTTTTCATATACATCAGCAAGGGGAATATTGGGAAGCCTGATTTTTTGAGACTTGGGGGCTTGGTCCTTCACAATAGTAAGCTGGGATTTGGACTGCAACTAGACTTAAGCAGTTTGATTTCATTTTCAAGTTCTTTGTGCTTTCTCATTAATTCATTTTGTTCTCTATCAAATTTATCCTGTAATTGCTTGAATACTTCTAGTTTTGATATGAATTTGGATAATGAGCATGGCTACTAGGACAACAAGAGGACTGAAAATCATTCTCAAAGTATGAAGAAGCATCACTATAGTATTCTGAATTGTATTCATTAGCAAAATACCTAGGTCTTAAATCATAAGGAGGTGCATACAAGGGAGCAGCCCTAGAGTGATCATTATCATACCAAGAACCCATGACTAAAACATTCTATCAATAGAGCAAAAACTGATTTCTTACAATTGTGTGTTTCTTCATTATGAAAGAAACTGTCTCAAGAGAGAGGAAGGAAATCCTTGAGTACCTTTGTCAGTGTGTCACCTACTGCTGCATACACTTGAAAATCATCCTCCAGTCATCACGGTAGATAGATTTGCAGCAGTACGAAATTGATTCCTAATAGCAGAGTCGCCGCCTCTCCAAAAGATGAAGACCTTGAAGTATTGATTTTATCTCTAGGGCAGAAAATCATTTGGGTTCATTCCAACAATAGAGTCTTCAGTGTCTCAACCCAGGAAATGGCTTATCGGAGCTCATTTTTCCCTAGTAGAGCTGCCATTTTGTTGGCTTTCAAGATTGTAGGTTCCACTTTCCTAGAGTTCACCCTCAACACCAGTGCAATGGGGAAAACGACACATGTAGAGAGAGACAACAAACTCATGCATAGAAGGTGGACAACCATGGGCCAATTGATAAAGAGTGCAGGCTCTTTGAAACGTTCCTAGGGTTTGGTCTTAGGATTCAAATTCAAATCAAATCAAATAACAGCTGTTAAATAATTGTTAGAAACCCTAGCATATGATAATCAGGAAACTGCCAATAATTTCTGTTGAAATATTTGTTTCCTAGTTTTATCCTTTCAGTGAATTGAAATTTTCTGTGTGCTTATTTGGTTCAGTGTGCATTTGATATTATTTATTCATCAGTTGACCTTTTTGTGTACAGGAGATTGCCCTTCCAAGAGAAGCATGTCATACAGCAGGCGTCCATGCTTGGAAATCTAGAAATGATGGGAATAATTAGGAGATTGGAATCTGTTTCAGAGACAATAAAATATTCTGAAAGTGGAGAAGGAAATATGTATAGGGAAGAAAGAAAAGGGATGGAATCTCAGCTAAAAGTCATAGAGTTTGGGGCAGGAAGAGGTTATCTAACTCACATGCTTTTTGACTGCTATGGAATTAAGGACATAGTATTAGTGGAGCGCAGATCTTATAAGTTCAAGGTGAGTGATATGGGTTGGAACTTCTAATATTCTTGGTGAATGTTTCCCTTTTCTGAATTTGGATATTCTTGTGATATAGATATGGCATATGAACTTAAGTGCATGCTAAGTAGATTGAAATCTGTTATTTGTTTTTTTATATTCTCTGAAATTTAGATGGCACTTATTTGTGTCTGATGGACATTGGGATTGACTGAATCAAACAAGTGGCATGCTACCCTATTTTGCCTTTATTTGGTCCAAGTAGCAGCTGTATTATCTCATAAAGATTTAAAAATTAATTTTCATATAATTCTTTTTGACATTTTTCTTCTACTTAACGCTGTCATATTAATGGTGGAAAAAGTGAATACTTTTATTCAGCATCTGTATCAAAAGTAAAAAAAAATTGGTAGCAGTTCCTTAGCTTGACATTAAATGATATATAAGAATTTTTTTTTGCTTCCTTTTGGATCATTGTTTCCTAGCTTTTTTTCATAACATCTATAATTCTAAAGATGGTTATATTATGTGTTTTTTTGATGGACATGGCAATCAAGTGAATTAATCTTGTGGATTGCTGTCAATCAGCACTTGTATTTGATCCAAGGTTTAGGTATATATGTAATGTCCTCAAATAATTTTTAAATTTTTTTTACAAATGTTTGACAAAATGCACTAGACCCTCACTTTCTGATCACCCGGATCCTGATGTGTGCAAGGTGAGAGCATATGGTAGTTGGGATTTTACCATATTATTATGAGGATGCAAAAACCTTGCATTTTCTGATCACCCAGATTTCAATATGGGCAAGGTGAGAGCATATTGTGGTTGGGATTAATAATCAAATGTATTTCCCTCTACAATGCATGCAATGAATACAATATCCATGAAAATATCAAATTCTTCCATATTTTGCAGACAGGACTGAATATAAATTCAATAACTATTCAAAATGCAAAGAGTTTTTGATTAACGATGTTCTATCATGCTGAGACTTTAGAACTTAATCAGTGGTAAATCCTTCTAATATACATTTATATTTTTTAAGTAATAGCAATAACTAAATATAATATCCAATTGTAAATCTAGAAACTCGAATAGTAGGATTTTGAATGTTGTGACAAACCAACTCTACAAGTGAGTAGGAATGGAATATGCAAATGAACAACACCAATACATCACCCAACTTATGTATGGTATGAAGACCCCTCCATGACAAGTTCTAGCGAGTGATATGGCAACTTGGAATATTCAAAGTCTCCTTTCTACAAGATGCAACTGCTTTTCCATTTCTATGACAAGTCTAAAGAATGACACTTTATAATATCACTTTAGGTACTTTATAATTTAAGAATAAAACCTAAGTTGTGTTTCTATAAAATTAAAGTTATTTTTTGGGCAATTTTAA
Organism: Sequoia sempervirens; assembly: GCA_007258455.2. Taxonomy (NCBI): domain Eukaryota; kingdom Viridiplantae; phylum Streptophyta; class Pinopsida; order Cupressales; family Cupressaceae; genus Sequoia; species Sequoia sempervirens. The sequence goes on along the minus strand of VDFB02040107.1, from coordinate 41,219 downwards.
TAAAATTATAAAATTATAAAATTATTTCCTTAGCTCAAAAAGGGGACATGACAAGATATTATCTTACAAAGATTAACTTCTTTCAAAGGTTGTCTTCCACTTTGTGCTGTCCTATTGCTGGTGGAAAAAGTCAAATTGCATTTGGCTCTCATATAACAAATAGGTCAGAAAAGATATATTAGTAGTAGCTTGGCACTAAGTGATGATAGACAACTTGTTTTGGCCCCCTCTTGGATCGCTGTTTTTGTTTTTTCCCCAGAGCATTGAGAAGCTCTCTTTGCTTGCAAAGTGTTTTGTAAGGAGTGTTTTCACAGGTCACCTTGTGAAGATCACATATTGTAGATTAGGAAACAAACTTAGTAACACTTTTTAGTTTCTGCTTCAGTTACACTGGTGTCTTTGCATGCTTAATCCAAGCCTTCAAAAGATTCTTTCATTTTGTTTGCAATGTTGAATGGATCCCATGTCATGCGATCAATAGATAATTTTAATTCCTAATGTTTAAAATACAACACATCTTTATGGTCACTGGTTTTAGAGGCCTCTTTATATTACACTTGTAAGTTGTAAGACAATAGAATACTAATCTTTCTGACCTTGTTTGCTAGTTTCAAAAGAGTGATTGTATTACTTTGGTTGAATGTTTCAGGCTGATCGAACTTTGCGGCAAGCAGACGGTGTGAACTTAGAGCGCCTAAGAATAGACAGTAAGTTGTCATGATCAAGGTTTTACTTGCAACTTAGAAGCTTTCTTCTTAAACTTGTTAATATGACACCTGGAAGAATACTTTTGGGATGATAATAACATAAACTATATGCTTTGAAGTCCCTATACTATTTTGTTTGTGTTCTTAGAGTTAGAAACTATTTTCACTCACAAAGATCAATTTATTTTCATTATAATTTTTTTGTTCATTTATCTATGATGTCAAGATGGTCACTTTTTTGGGATATGAATATCATATTAATCAATTCTTGTAGTGATGCACTAGCAACCTCCTGAACCACTTTTATTGATATGCTTTTGGGTTTTAGGTTGTGATATATCTGGCTGTCTGGTATGGAGTGTGAACAAAGAATTCTAGTGAGCCCACTCTTGAAATAAAAACAGAGGGCACTCAATGTGAACATTAAGTGGCAAGGAAGAAAGACAGAGGAATTATGTTAATGGCCATAAATGGCCAAAGATGGTCAATGGGGCTTGGAAGTATAACTAGTTACAACAGAGAAGAACTAGGGTAAGATGAACCTACGCTATGAAAGTAACTAAATGCAGAAGTTAAATCAAAGAAAAAAAGCTAGAGAGGGGAAACTGAAATTGAAATTGGTACAAATCCCCAAACCATAAGATTTGAGTATAGGTATTTGTGTGAGGGAATGACAAAGTTGAGGATGATAAAAACCTGAGATCAAGAATGGAAAACAATGATCTGACAAGTCTGCATGAAGGCTCCGGCTGTAAGAACCAAAACAATAATTATTGATTACTTAAAAATGCTAATTCAAGGCCTGATAATATTCACCATAAAATGTCCAAAATCAATGGGATGCAATTGGATAATCCTAGGAGGAAGCAAGGTATTCCCCCAAGAACCACTCGTAACACCCACTGTCGAGTAAAGTCTGATGTTAGAGAAGAAGCTGGTAGTGTGTCCTTGCCTACAACCCTAACTACTGGTCATGGGATTCAAATGTATTTGATGACGAAATGAAATAGATCCATGACACCTGGAATGAGGGTAAGCATACTTGAGTGCCTAGTGGTGGTACATGGAAGAGTACTGTCATATTGATCCATGCCCCTTTGTATGTAAATCAATGACATCAAAAGGGTGTTTAGTGGCCGCAAGTGCTGTGACGATGGGCTGACAAAGGAGGCAATAAGCTTAGTAGCTCCAAGGAACCCATGTAAGGACATGTGCCTGAAATTGCAACCTCTCAAAGGAAAGGGTTTAACATCACTGATCAAGGTAGTGATGCATAGAGAACCACCTATATATCTGTACATACAATGATGGTTATAAATGAGTTGAAGAATGCAAGGCTTGCCATTCTGAAAAGATTCTCAAGACAGTGGTAAATTTAAGATTGAGTTTACATACCATTAGATATAAATTTATAATATAATATTAGAAAAAAAGTTTAAATACATTTTGTACACAGACATTTGTTGACAATGTTACTAATTGTGAACAACACATTAGTTATGTGCAAAAAGTTACTTACAACCACCTTGTAACTTCCCCATTCAATAATAAATACAAGCCACACTCATTGAAGTGTGTTCCGCCCAATTCTTTAAAACTTTGTGCATTCATTCTTCCAATATTTGGTCTTAGAGTGAGGAGGCCCTAGGAAGGGCATGCTCATCTATGCTGATCTGGAGTGAGGAAACCATTGGAGACCATGTGCTGATCGAGAGGAAGATTGAAGGAAGAGGAGAATTGCTGTCTAAAGGATAAATTTCATGTCAAACCCGCTGCCTAAGGAGACGAATTGTGGTACTGATAGATGGGTACCACATGGATGAATAGTACCAGCACTGTATGATACAGATGAACAGTGAAATGGTACATTTTTTCAAAAGAACGACTCTTAAATCTGTTTTGTTGTATTTCCCTGTTTAAGGGCCAATTGTAATTTGTTGTTGAAGTCTGTTTTGTTGTTGTAGTTTGGTTTTAAAGTCTGTTGTTAAAGGTTGATTGAGGAAAATGAGACTGCCATCAAGGGGTGATTTTCACAAGGAACTGTACGGGTTCTGATTTTGTTGAAACTCTTTGCAATTGTTTTCTGTCAAAATACAAGTTTTGCACTATGTTTTTGGTGAAAAATCCTGCATCATTTTGAAATTCTTTGGTTTGGAAGTTTTCCTATAAACCCTATGTTCAATATACAAAATCTTGTTTTACTCAAAACCCAAAAATTGACAGGTCAAAACTTAAATGTCTAGAGTGACAAAATACTCACCCTTTCTGAAAATGGGAGTTGTAGAAACATAAATTCAGAAGGGCTTCAAAGATAACTGTCATAAAGAAGCTATTTTATTAAAACTGTTTGTTTCTGACATAGTTCCATGGAGTTTTGGAATATGGGAACAATGGGACAGGTTTTGGGCATGGGGGCCTTTTATCCAAAATTTGGGGTTGGTAGGGGGACAATGACACAAACACAATATAGTACTTGAAAAATTAGTAATATAAAAATGTGAAAGAAATTGCAATTTATTGTTTATGTGAAGTTAAAACTGTAAATATAATGAATCAATTGAACTAATAATGCATTGAAAATTTAAAATTTTGAATATCAATATGTTATTATATTTAATATCATGATTACAATAGGTAAATGCCTTAGTGAGATCTAATCATCCTCCACAAAAGTTATGGCAAATTCCTCAGACCGATCTGCCTAAAGCTCCTCCAAATGAACACCAATCGGTCCTGCTTGTGCAGTCTAATCCTCATCATTTTGTGTTTGGTCCTTTGGGTCTACATCCCACTATTTTGCTGGACTCTTCTTGTATGCAAACTCATGAAATCCATTAGAGACAAGGCACTATGTATAGCCATGAGCTTCTTTATTCTTCTAGAGGTAAGCTTGTTAGTCTTGATAGAGTGGATGAAGCTATATGTAGACTAGTTCTTATCAGCAGCAGATAAACTACAAATTTGTGACAAGAGGCAAATGATTAGTGTGGTTATCAATAATCGAAGCCCATGCAAATTTCACTGTAGTATTGAGTTCTTTTGTGCTGCTATCCAACTTTGCCCCTTTTGCATCGCCCTTGAGTGTGGCAAATTTGCTCCAGTCATGATGGATGATGGTGGCCTTCTCTCTATTATACATCTTTAGAATTACTTTCATGAGGCCTCTCTTCATCTCACTATCTACCATATGGACAACTCTATTAGGCCCTTTTTCATACCACATTGAGTTAAACTATGCAAGGGAGTCTGTAATGTCCCTTTTCCAGTGATCACTCTAGGATGACTTAATAGCCTATTCAATTCTCGTAGGCTATAGTTGGATAAAGGGAATTGGCTAATTTAATTATTTAATGTTGTTTGCCCAAAAAAGCACATTTATAAGGTAATATTAAATAATTAGATTAAATGGTGTTATAAAGTGACTTTGGGGAAATATTAAAAAGGTACTTTATAAAGTCACTATGTTTTCTTTTATGAGCAGGAAAAGTGCAAGGCACATTTATAGTGGAGTTGAGCCTCATTTGCATTATGCTTGCTTATTTTCTCTAATTGGTGATTTAAGGAGTTTTCGAAGCTCTTGGCTTTGGGACAGAATCCCCAGGGTGATTGTGTTCGGTGGTAAGACTAATCCACCCTAGCTGGTCAAGTTGGAGAGGTCATACAGGTTGTTCACAGTGTTCGATATTGCCAAATTTGTGAGTCTCCTTCGGACACAAATTTGCAAGATAACGATATATTTATTTCTTGCACATTTTGGAGGCCAATTTATAGAGGAAGGTTTTTGGTTATCAAGCGATTATCCTTTGGCATTTCCATCGACAGTCGTTCAGGTATGGCGCTTTATATTAGCAGTTGCTACGAACAATTGAAGTGATTGTATTCTTGGTGGAGGCGTGGAGTTTGTGAAATAGATAGTGTGGAGCTATATTATTGATCTTGGCATTGAGTCTCAAATCCTTGGTGCCGAATCAGAGTAACTGTTGATGTGATTTTTGTGACCTCACCAACCAGGCAGAACAAAGTTTCCAAATGGATCCCCTATTCTCTCTTGAACAAAGTATTCGACGTGCTAAGATTGCGAGTGAGATCACGCCTTCAACTCCAAGGTTCTTTAAATGCGAATAGGCTCAGTTTGGTTGATGTGTGTATGCTGTGTACTCACGAGGGGACTTACGTAGTTGTTCACGAGGTGTGTAGTGGCAACCAATGCGTGCTTTTGAAGGGGATTTATGCGCGAATGATTCAGCTTTATGATGCAAATTTCCTAAAACTAATCAAGATTATGCGGAATTGAATGGTTGCAGAGATTTCTAAAGTCTAACTTCTAATCTAAATGCAAATGGATATTACGCTCAATCTAAATGAATTTCGACAAACATTGTTTAGCCTCCTGTTAGACAGTGTCAACAAGGTAAGTGCAATCTTCAGAGGGTGAAAATGATGTTCAAATCACGATTCGATAGAGCAACTACCATCACAACGATGCATAACCACCTATGAACCTTGATTGAAGTTAAGTACTGAAAGTCCAGTTGACCACACAAGACGGACTTACCATCAGCAAGAACGTTAGTGGTATGGATAAAAGAAATTCACTTATATCAAGCATAAACATCCATATCTAACTACAAGCATGAAATTAAGTTCCTAATTGAAGTCAAAGGGAATAAGAAACCTCACGAACTATTCCAAACAAAGTTGAAATTCACCATCAATGAAAAGCTTTATTGAGAATAATCTTTTGTGACAATCTCTTACAAAATTCTCTAAGGGAGAATTCCCCTTCTTCTTCAACAATGCAAATGAAAAACTAATCTAACTTAAAAGCTTCTACTCTCTATTCTGCTTCAACAATTGCTCTCTATTCTCTGATTCTATGACTACTACTGTACAAATGAGGGGGACTCCCCCTTATATAGCTGGCCTATTTGAATTGACGGCCCAGATCAAATTACAATGGAGGGCTCGGATTGAGCCACCTCAGCCCTAGACGAGTTTGCCCTAAAAACCGCCAGAAGGTGGAGGAGTGGCGTCATAAATGCTCCTAAAAATAGCAGATTCCTCCTTTGACCAGTATGAGCAATTAATGCCCACTAACCTTCTAGAAGATTCTCGTCCATGACCCGGATTCCTTTGCTCTTCTCTCTGACCGCGTACGCTATGAATCTTGCCAACACCGCGTCGACCTCTTCCTCTGAAATTGATGGAGTGAGATTCAACTGATACTCCAAGATGGCCAGCATTTGTTCATGTTTCTCGCAAGATTTTCCCCAAGTCTCGATGGAATCCTGTGTGCTCTGAATGATCGTTGAAAACGTAGAGATGTTTTCAAAATCTAGCTGGGAAAATGTCCTCACTTCTGAAAAGAACGGCCGCAATCTTGCCCTTAATCCTTCTGCATCTACCTCCTCATTAGTAAGCCTTCTTGCAAATACCGACTCCAAAGTGTTGAGAATACTCTCACGAATATTCCTCATGGCCTTTCTGATCCTGGAAGACTCTATTGCTGCAGTATCAAAGAAACTCTTGCCTGTGAACGCTGCCGAATGCCATCCACGGAAGTCATATCTGTCACCAGCCTGAATTACTCCCTCATTCACGAGAGTTTGCGTGGGAACACGCATCAAAACAGCAAGGCGTGGGATAGTATTGTCCTGGAAGATGTGGGTATCCCCCCAAGCCTGCTCAACATCATCTAAACGTGAAAGAATACTGGAAGCATTTTGGAATGCCGAGGCGAGATCTGCCATGAACTTTTCAGCCTCAACACGTACACCACTCACCCACTTATCTCCTTCTCGCACAGCCCTTTTCATTTCCTCCAAGCCGTTGATCGGCTCACGTGGCACCTCGGGTGGAAGCTCCGCTGCTGGATTACCTTGAGCAACCGGATGTGCGAGGTTTTGCACATATTCGACCAACGCCCTGTGCTCTTTCTTCAATCTCTTATATTTTCCTTCTTTCTTTACCAGCCTATCTTTTAATGCCTGAAACGAAGTTTCAGCTTCTTCCACCACCTGTGCTCCAGAAGGGCGTCCCAACTCAACAGTGGTGATTGTGTATTTCTCTGGCATCGCATCACTCAAATCGTGATCCTCCCTTGGGGCAGCGATATGAAGACTACGGGAACCTGCCTCGTTAGTTTCTATCCTTGTATATTTTCTCGCCCTCTTCCGCTTCGGTGACTTGCTTGTCCTATTCAAGAGTGCTTCCATTTCAATTGCTAGGCTGGCGTCATCATCTTGGTCCCTTCGGATTGCCTGTGTAAGCCAATTTCGTTGAATATCATAAACAATCAGAGGCTGCTCCTCAGTGGCTTCCACTTCCCGAACTTCTTCCCGAGGGGTGTTTGGTGGAGGCTCAATTATCTCGACCTCTTGATCACTTCCTTCATGTGCCCCAGCATCTTCCTCTCCGAAGGAATAATCGAAGTGGGTGTCGATGTCCGTGTCTTCCCCTTCATCCCGCTTACTAGCAGCTTCAGGATCATTCACACTCTGAGTATCCACCTCCCTGGGCATTGGCTGGTTAATTTCTCCATCCTCCAGCTCTTCATTCCCTTTAGCTCTCTGACTAGCAAATAATGATACTTCACGTACACTGGAAGCGTGAGACACCAACTGAGTTGAGGACGTGTCTTCCGATCCCTGAGGTTCTGGCCGAACGGGCTCTGGCTGAACGGGCTCTCTTCTTTTTGGTTCCGGACCTCGTGTGAGCTGCTTCTTCCTTTTTGCTACCACCGGTGGCCTTCCATCACCCATGAGGTCATACGTGAGAGCGACTGACCTCCTTCTTAATCTGATGACACGCTCATCCACCCAAGCCCTAGTGAATGTCATGACTGGGATAGACAAGGTTTCTAGATCCACAATCTCCGGCTCGGCCCAATCTATAGGTGGTATTGGCGTGTTCTTCACTGCCTCAAAATCTGGATGGGTGACCCTAGTATCCTCTTCCAGTTGATCCGGCACCCTAATCACCTCACACTCCCTGATTAGCTTTAGAGGCAGCCTTGAGAACGTCCTTTTTCTGATCTCGTCCTCGCCTGCAGCATTTGCCCAAAAGTCCTCTAGGTGAGCTTTGTGCTTAAATTCTTCTCCTTGTACTGTTCCAATCATCCTCTTAGGGTCAAAATTCTGTCGGCTCGTGTGAAGAGTCAGCTTGTAAAACTTTAGCTCATCCTCAGCCTCCTTGGCTGCTTGCAAAGTCGGGCACTCCTCGAGTGAATTTCCCAACACAATGGGAAAATGAAGACCTCCCTTCTTCTTACGCCTTATAATCTTGTCGTAGGCCACCAACTGCCTAGACAACTCAAGTAGGATCATCCTGTTAGTGGGGTACCTTGGTAGCTTGTACACGTACGAATCGTACCCTGGCAACCTCAAATAGGTAAATTTTGGGAATTGGATGAACCAACACCCGTATTCTTCGATCAATGCCTGTGCCTCCTCGGAGATCCTCTGCTGTAGCCTTTGCTGAAGTGTTCTCGTGATGTACATGGTAAAGGCGTCATTCACTCTTCGAAAGTCATCAGTGTGAGTAAGATGCAACTGCCTGCACGACTGGTGAATCTTAAACTGATTGTAGCCGCAGCCAATCGGCTCCTGGTACGCCAATCCCCTGTACTTGGTCATTCGAGCCAACATATAGATGACGTATGAGCTCATATAAAATGTTTTTGTTCTTCTGAGGTTCCGGAACTGCTCATCGATGTTGTCACTTATCATCTTCGCCCAGTTCACTTGCTCGTCCCCTTCGAGCACCACACTGATGTAAAAGAACATCCATGGCTCGAAAATGAAAGACTGTGGGCTACCATTGACCCTGCTGAGCAACATAATGATGTCGCAATATTCCTGCTTCAGCTCCTCTGATATTATTTGTTTCGGTAGCCTGGCAGCCGGTGGCTTTGGCTTGCGCATCCATGTGGTGTTTATTCTCTTCATGCACTTCTCGAAGGTTGTGGCGTACATCTTATCCGCCTTGGCCTTGGACTTATACATCATGTTGTCCGTGGCAAGGATTCCAAACGCCTCGCCGATTGCATCTGGAGCGAGATTGGCCATGATCAAACCACCAGGAGAGGTGATAGTCCGATCCTCAGTATTATAGCAGTTGGCGCACTCGAGGATCAACTCAGGACAACGGACTGCCGGTTGGAAGCCTGCTGCGTTGTACAACCCACTCTTCACAATATTCTGTGATGCATCTGTTGGAAGGTTGCCGCCTTGCCCGTACATTCGGCGTGTGAAGGCCTCGAGGTTGAAGGACCCGAGGTTGGTATCCGTCAAATTGCCGTACTTTGAGGTGATCTTTGATTCGGGGACGAAGGATTTCTTCAGACCTTTGATGATCGCCTGCCTGGAGGCGTTAGCTTCATTGTTTGCAGTCTTAGTTCCAGCCTTGCTAGTGCCAGCAGCGTCAGCCATCTGCAAAACAAAAACGAATATTACTCCATCAACTTTTAAAAACGACAATCACGCGAGGCGGCTGGTAGCTGCAAAATAAATACACGTTAGTAGCGTTAGCAGCCAACTTTGGCTTTTCAAGATTAACTTCAACCTCCAGCAACTCGCAGCCAGAATAAATAACTTAACTCCTCACGAGAAATTTACTCTATTAATCTCAACTTCGAAAAAGCGTGTTAAGTATCAGCAATATTCAAAATCAGCAATTTCGGATTAAAATCAGCAAGCCATCGAATTATAAACTACCAAGTCAGAAATCAATTCTTCGACAGTTATACATCAGCAACTTCGAAGAAAATACATTCGAGAGTTTTTTAAACGCCCAAGTTAAAATCAGCAAGCTTCGACAAATTAAAAAAAATCCGCTTTTCGAAAGTCACAAAACAGCAACTTCGAAAAGTAATCGAAAATCAGCACTTCGAAAATTATAAAACAGCAACTTCGAAGGCATTACAATTTAAATCCAATTCGATTCTAACACTCAGCAATTTCAAACAACTTCGAAAAATCAAAGCTCAAGCAACTTCGCATTCAAACACTCTCAGCATAAATAAACGATTTCAGCATTTCAACTTTTAACTTCAAAGCATTTTCAACTTTCAGCAAAAAATAAAAAGTTTCAGCAACTTCGAATACATACCTCAACAACGTGAAGAAATAAAAATGCTAAACCCTTTTACTTTGAAGCACTTCGCAACTTGCAACTTCGAATCTCAGCAACTCCAACGATCAAACTTTTAGCAACTTCAATCTCAAACTTAAAAAAAAATCGAACTCTCAGCAACTTCTCGAATTAAATCTCACAACTCAACTTGCCAGCATAAATTTCAACTTCGAATCTTGTGAGATGAGAATGAAAATCCTCGGAGTTTTATAGCAAAAGGCTGGCGCTAATTTTAGCAGATGCCTTTTATTCCCTTCATCATGACTGACGCATTTGCTAAATTTAAAAGGGAATATTCCCATCGTCTGGCAGTTATTATGACAATTTGCTATTCGAGGAGATTCTTTCCTTGATTTAAATTTAAAATTCCCTCCCGACTGCCAGTTACCTCCAGTGATTTCGAGAAAATCATTTTTACATCGATTTGAAGTTATCTCGATTAAAATTTTAAAATGGCATTTTTAATTAATTAAAATTTTAATTTAATCGCCATTTTAATTTATTATTTCAACGCATTTAAAAATTCGACATCGATTGTCAAAATTGGCTAGGCATTATTTTATTTTCCATCCATAATCGACTTCCGAAACAAATTCCCCTTGTTAAATCGTCCGAAATTTTAAAATCACATGGGTCAAAATCGAAGGGGGAATTTAATATTAGACTTAGGAAAATAATTAAATTAATTAATTAAATTTAATTTCTCTATCTTGCTAAGAGAAATTTTAATTTCCTCCGAATGCCTTTCGATTTAATCGTGCTGAGAAAATCTCACGTGTCTTTGAAGTCAAAATTTAAAATTTTAAATCTCCACTTGATTATTTTATTTCTACCGCCTTTTAATTTACTTGTTTTTTTTTTGAAAAAATTTAAACGCCCTTTAGAATTTAAACGCTTTCTTTAGCAATGAACCATGTTGCTTGAAATTCATTTTTTCCTTCAAAATTCTAGGCGCAAATTACCCTTTATGCTTTCAATTTTGAGCATATTAAACCTTTAATTGTCAACATTACATTCTTCAAAGCTGGGCGCAAATTCAAAGTTGATCTTTCATTCCTCCACGCCTTAGAATATTCTTATGTTCACTTTCTCCTTGAAGTAGGGCGCATTCATGGTAGTCTCCATCTAATTCCAATATAACTTTTAATCCACTCTCTTAATTCCCTCAGGCGCGTATGAAGAGCTGAAGCTTTGGGCGCATATAAGATCTCGATGTTGCATCTTGTTCCTTGGGCGCAAAAGAGGGGGTCAATGTTTAGTTTAAGAGGGGCGCATTTAGAGTGTTGATCTTTCAGTTTCGCTTTTTCAGCTTTGGGCGCAAATCTTATATGGCATTTTCAATTTCAACGCCTAAGGCAAACTTTTATGTTTTTGTGCATATGGCATGGTCAGTTTTTTATTTTTTTGGAAGTGAGGCGCATTCTACACAAGGTGTTTCAGCTTTGAAAGGGGCGCATTTGGCACATGGGCTTACATTTTCAACATTAAAACTTTTATCAACGTCCTCCTTCTCCAACCAAGGCGTATTCATACTATCAAATTTCGATTTTCAAAACTCCAGGGGGGCGCATATGAGGGGTGCAATGTTCATTTTTAACCACTTAGAATATTTCTTATCACATCCCTGGGCGCATATGGAGGGTGGAGCATCAAGGCGCATTTTGCACCCTCAACTTTCAGTTTTGAGGCTTAGAACTTTTAGCAACTTGCTTTCTAACTTTCACTTGTTCTAAATTTTCAACCTTAGTAAACATTTTCAACAGCTTTCTTTTAATTTCACACCCCAGGCGCAAATTAGACCATCAACTTTCACTTTTGAGCTTGGGCGCAAATCATCCTCCAAGGTTTCAATTTAACCCTTAGGCGCATTTGAGTGGTGGAGGTTTCAATTTTGTCCTAGGCGCAAATCACCCTGGCTACGTTCACTTTGAAATGCCTTAGAAAATTTTTCATGTTTTAACACCTTCATGACCTTGGGCGCATATGACCTAGCAAGCATCAAGGCGCAAATAGCATAGTCAACTTTCAACACTTAGAATATTTCAAGGCTCACTTTATCCTCCAGGGCGCATTTGGCCACCTCAACTTCCAGTTTTTGTCAAGAGGCGCATATTTTTTTTAGCCAAATTTTTAATTTTTTTTTAGTTTTTTTGACCTTCAAGGCGCTTTAACCGCATCGATTTTGTTACCCAAATTCTTTATTTTTTAAAGAGGGGCGCATAAAGGGGTCAAGAAAGTTCAAGGGGCGCATCCAGCATATCCAACTTTCATTTTTGCCACCCTAGGCGCAAAATAACATTCATTTTAAACACAAAATTTCAAGGCTCACTTTATCCTCCAGGGCGCATTTGACCATAGCTACGCTCAATTTAAATGCCTTAGAAAATTTTCATCATTTTTCCCTGACCTTGCGCATTTGGCAGGGTCTCCGTCAAGTTTCCGGACTTAGAAAAATTTTCACCTCTGTTCAGCCTTCAAAGTGAGCTTTAATGCTGGACTTTAATTCTATCCATTCTAGCACAATTTTGCGCCTCTGCTAGATTTAAGTTGATTCTCCGTGGTCAACCCTAATTTGCCCTGACTTTCTATTTTTAGAAAGTTCTTTGAATTTTGCGCCGTTGACTGGATCCTGACTCCAGAAAGCCTGATTTTTACCTTGCTTGAATTTTGACCAACTCGTTCTGTCAGCGCCTGATGTCTGTTTGTACCTGCTATTTTTAGCAACCTGCTAAAAATGCTGAAAGTTCAAACTGTGCCTTCAAAAGCTGGTTCGCACTGCTGCTTCTCTGAATTGCCTTGATTTTTGGACTGTTGATGCTTAAATAGTTTGCTTTCTTGAATCTCTGAAACTCTGTTTGCTTTGAATTTGGACAGTCCGTGCTGCTTTGGTGAACTTGCCTGTGTATTTCTATTTATAGAAACTGTTCTATTTATAGCCCTTGTCCAAAGTGCCCTACTAAAAATAGCAAAGGTTCTCCGATTACCTTCAAATTTTGATGTTTTCATGAAGGATACAAGGTATCAGAACATTTTGACCTGACATTTTTTTCCGAACTCGAAACCCTAATTTTGCATGCTGCTATGAGCTCTTGATCCGTTTGAGATTTCATGATGATCAGCTTCAGTTCAGTTCTGCAAGTGTAGTAAAGTTGCTGAAAGCGGTGAAAAGTGTCAACCGGTGTCGGATGATTGCATGTCGGATGTTGCTTCAAAAACTTTGGAAAAAAGAAAAAATCTTCAACATGCACACACTGGCTAAAAAAGTGTTTGGTGGTCAGTTCCATTTGCATGTTATACTGTCGCGAAGCTCTTGGAAAACCCAGAAAGAAATGCCGACATGCGTCGTAAATGTGCATACAAACCCTGATTTGGCCTCCGAATCTTGAAAGTCATCATCATATTTTGCATGTCACATCACTGCGAAGGTCTCGAAAAACCCACAAGAAATCTCCGACATGCGTTGCTAAAAATAGCAAGTTAAGCCCTGAAAATTGCCTCCGAAGGCAGTGAAAAATAGTGCTTTTTGCAATGAAGTTACCAAACCGAATCTTAAGAAAACCCTAAACTGACACTTAAATCAGAAAGATGTATGAAACCAAATAATTTAGGGGATCTTTGCTGAAAAATGGTAATAACTCTGCTTAGGAAACAAGCTAAATAATCAACTCAATTTGACCTCAATGTGACCTAAAAATTGAAACCCTAATTTCAAAGCTCGAATCTTACGTTCAAGCTTGCTGACGGGAACATCCCTCGGAAAGCAAATAACGGAACAGAAGCAGAACGAGAGAGAGAAAGACACAAAAAAACAAAGCCAAAGACCAGAACGAAGCAAAAAATTTAGGGGTCCCCATTTTAGATGGGGCGATGTGTGAAAAGGTCACAACATCTGGCGACTCCACGGGAAAGTGTTGAAAAACACTTTAAGAACTGGACCTTGATTAAATCTCCCTCAAATCATCATACAGAAAAGACACTTACTCAAAAGGGGAGAAGAATCCGATATTGGATCAGAACAATTTCATCCAAGACCCTGTGAGTGTGTGTATTCGTTCCATCTCTAAACCATCTCGACTTCCGGAATCGACCGTCGCAAGTTATATAAATATCTTAACTTCAAAAGCATCCTGGATATTGCCTCGCTGCCAGTCAGGCGTCCATAGCCCCGACGAGGTTATCGCTACAATTCTCACGAATATTGCTCCACTGCCGGCCGGGCGTCCATAGCCCCGGTGGAGTTACTCGTATGTTCCCAAAACCAATATTTCATAATATTTCTTTCATTTTTCACTTTATCATTTTTTTGCTTTTCAGATATTTCTTTTAAGCACATTTCTTTTTCCTTCTTTTGATTTCTCCGTCAATTCCTTGATTGGCTGGCAGGCAATGAAGCCTCCAATGGGTTCGAGAATTGTAGTGGCGCTGAAGCAAGACATAAAATTTTCACCTGCTAAGGCCTTTCCCAAGAAACCGAAATGACCCAGGGTGGAGATAGGTAAAGTATTTAGGATCTTCAGACTCATGTGTTAAGACACAATAACGGGTTAACCTCCCAAGACGAGTTTAATCCAAACTGGATGATGACAAGAGGAAAACAACCTTAGTATTTTTCAAAAATTTACACATCCCAGCGGGAAGAAATCATATTGTGAAAGTTAAAACCATCATCGCCCCCTCCGCAACGGGAAACCCTAAAATCCTTGCCCATTCCAAACCAAAACCACTTGAGCGGACAACTCAAGGGAAACAACACCAAACCAAAAACCCAAAGGGCGACAAACCAAAACCAAAACAAAGGAAAACCCGAAAAGCAAACAAACGGGAAAGCAAACCTAACCTACTATGTTACAAGGTAGGCTCTCGGAGAGAACCTAGGACTGGAAATAATGCTTGAGGAACTGTCCGTTGACGGGCAACGGGACATCCTCCCCTGTCAATGTGCGCAATCTGAATGCATTATCTCCGAGGATTTCAGAAATTTGATATGGCCCCAACCACAACTTGTCGAACTTATCATGATCTCCCTTCTTTTCGTGGGCCTTGTCCCAGTATAAAACCAAGTCAGAAATCCTGAACGACTTGATCTTTGCTTGTTTATCGAACCATCTCTTTACAACTGCCTGGTGTTTTGCCAGATTCTCAAGAGCTTCGTCTCTTTTCTCTTCCAAATGCATCAATTGAGACAGTCTTGTTTGAACCTGATCTTCTCCTTCGAGGTATTCTTGGATGAACTGGAGAGTTGGGATTCTTAGTTGTACTGGAAAAACAGGGTCCTGTCCATAGACCAAATGGTAGGGAGACGTCCCCAAGGAACTCTTCGTTCTTATCCTGTCTGCCCAAAGAGCAAACCTCAACTGCGTGTGCCAATCTTTTGGATTCTTGTCCAACAATTTCTTGATAGCATTCAACAAATTCTTATTTGTGGACTCTGCTAGTCCGTTCCCCTGCGGGTAGTAGTTAGAAGAAAATCTCAGTGTTATTCCATACTCAAATGCCCAGTTTGAAAACTTCAGTGATGAGAAGGCCGAGCCATTGTCGCTGACTAGGGCGTGAGGGCATCCAAATCTTGTAATGATATTCTCCTCGAGGAACCTGATGACCACATCTGATGTGCACTGCCTCAAAGCTTGAGCCTCTGTCCATTTAGTGCAATAATCTGTAGCTGTCAGAATATATCTATGTTGTCCTGACGACGGCGGATTGATCATACCAATAAAATCCAATCCCCATTTTGCAAAGGGTCTGACCTCAATCACTGGCTGCAATGGCATGGCAGGATGCCTTCCTCTGTTTGCCGCCGTCTGGCAGATGTGACAAGCCTTTACATGCTCGTATGTGTCTTTAAAGAGTGTGGGCCAATAATATCCAGCCCTTAAAATCTGATGAGCTGTGGCCAGACTCCCGCCGTGTCCAGTTCCAAACTTCTCATGGAAATGCTCCATCAACTGCTTTGCTTCTTGTTTGCCTACACATCTCAAATAAATTCCTTCATAATTTCTTCTGTAAAGCACTGATCCTTGGAGCATAAACCTTTGACTCTTCATTCTCAAGGCTCTTCGTTGGACTGAATTCAGGTGGCGAGGACACCTATGATTCAGCAAGTAATAAACGGTGTCGTCGTACCACTCCCCTGGAGATACCTCTTCCAATACGTACGTTTGTTGTACTAACTCTGGACCCACCATGGCAATTGTCTGTGCTAAAGCTTGTCCTCGGACTAACTTCATGGGCTGTATCTCTATGTCGTATTCCTGCAAAGTGGCGACCCACTTGCCTCTTCTTTCTCCTAATTCATTTTGCATCAACAATGTTTTCACGGTAGCATCAGGAACAATTGCGTGGACTTTACTTCTCAAAAGGTAGTGCCTGAACTTCTTTACAGCCTTCACCAAAGCGTAAGCCTGTTTTTCAACACTGGGGTATCTTAGCTCAGCTTCTTTCAGTGGAGCACTCATAAAAGCAATTGGGTGCTCATCCTTTTCTTCCGTTCTTTGTGTCAACACCGCTGCGCACGTGTGCTCTGAAGCGAATGAATACAAATAGAAGGGCTTTGTATAATCCGGACTCACCAATACCGGAGCGTCCACTATAGCTTGTTTAATCTCATCAAAAGCCTTCCTAGCTTGCGGGGTCCATTCAACCTTCGCATTCTTCTTTAGCATTTCATTCAGCGGCCTTACTATCTCAGCAAATCCCGTTATGAACTTTCTCACAAAATTAATTTTGCCGAAGAATGATCTTAATTCCTTTTGACTTCCTGGCAAGCCGATCCTGGAGATAGCCTCAATACGCTCAGGGTCAATTGAAATACCCTTCTCTGAGATGACATGACCCAACAATTTACCTTCTGTTACGCCAAATAAACATTTCTTTGCATTCAAGGAGATACCGAATCTTCTGCATCTCTGAAAAATCTTCCTTAAATCTTCGACATGATCTCCTCTTTTCTTTGAGAATACTGTCAGGTCATCCATGTATATAATTATGCACTTCCCAACTAGATCTCGAAAAGCGATATCCATAGCTCTCTGGAAAGTGGCTCCTGCGTTAATTAATCCAAAAGGCATTCTTCTGTATGCAAAGGTTCCCCATTTTGTGGTGAACGCTGTTTTCAGTCTGTCTTCTTGTTCCACCATCACTTGGTTATATCCAGAATATCCGTCCAGGAAGGACATCATTTGTGAGCCATTCACTATTTGCAACACCTCGTCTAATGAGGGCAAAGGATAATTGTCCTTTTCAGAGGCTTTATTTAAATTGCGGAAGTCTACGCATAATCTTATCTCTCCGTTCTTCTTTCTAACTGGTACAAGATTGGCGACCCACGTGGAGTGCCTTACTGGGAAGATGATCCTAGCCGATAGAAGCTTCTTGACTTCCTGATAAATTAATGGTTCTAACAATGGATTCACCGGCCTCTGTCTTTGTCTGAATGGCCTGCTGCCTGGTTTCAATGGGATTGTATGCGTAATCAATGATGTATCGTACGTTTTCAAATCTTCATAGCCCCAGGCTATTACACCTGGAAATTCCTTCATCAGCTTCAGGATGCCTTCCTTTTCTTTTGGTGTGCAAACTTTTCCAATGAAAACATTCTTTACTTGTTCTTCTGTTCCCAGATTAACAGTTTCACAGTCATTACCTTGGGTGCTCTGGTTTCTACTCAGCTTATCATGATCAAATAGTCTTTCTAATTCCACCATTCCCCTTGGAATGACATTTGTCTTTAAGTTAAGGATCCCTTCGGTATCAAATTCTGCTTCTTCAGTTTCTTCCTCATCAATGATTTGTGCTTCGAACACGCCTGAGCACGTGAGAAAATCCAAAATCTGTTTATCATCATCAAACACCTGAAAATTCTTTATGTTGTCAGGAATGGCTGGTGTTGAAACCAACTCTACTGTAAACTTTTTCAATCCCTGCATAGCCAAAGGCTCAAGGGAACTAGCAGCTTGTGCAAGTGAATTTGCAACCGGATTCTTGGACCTATACACTTGCTTGATATTAAATGCATCGAAGCTTTCTATTAAGTCCCATACTCTATTGCGGTAGCGGCCCAACCTTTTGTCGTGGCAAGCATATTGTTTCCTTACTTGGCGGACCACAATATCGGAATCACCAAAGGCGTGTACAATCTTGGCTCCCTTCTGAATGGCGAGGAGCAACCCATGAATTAGGGATTCATATTCAGTGACATTATTGGTGCATGCAAATTGAAGTCTATAGGCACCCAAGTATGCCTCTCCAGTTGGGCTAATAAGTTCAAACCCTGCTCCATTGCCCTTCTTCAACTTTGATCCATCGAACCTCAAGGTCCATACTTGATTTTCTATGAGGGGGCTAAGGGACTGAGTATGTGAATTTTCCTTATTGCATACCTCTGAAACGTTTTCTTCCATCTTTGACTGGACTTTATCATCCTCTACAAGCTCTTCTATTGACACAGTATTCCCTTCACTTGTCTTTTGATCTTCTTTCCGCATTGAAGCTTGCGAGACAAGCTTTTCAACTTGTTCAAGTGCCACTTTACACATAGCACACGTAATCTCAGAGTGAAATGCCTCATGTATTCTACACCAATTCGGAAGTAGCAAATTTCTGATGGAGGCCTCCTTACCCAATTCTGTCTCTTGTTTCACGCTATTCAAAACGAAATCTCTGAAATTCTCAAGTGTCCCTCCACTTTCACTGTCGCTTGCATCACTTTCAATTAGGACTTCAGTGGAGGCATTGGCATCTTCTAGGATCTTTACTTCATTTGAACTTTGTAGCATCAAAATCTCTTGCTTGACCGGCCTGTATGAGCCTAAATCAGTTTCTATAAACATTATCTCATTGTCCTCGCCGTACTCAGTGATCATCAACTTAAGCCTCGGTGTGCTTTCGACCTTGATTTGATTCGGGACTCCTTTCCACGGCAGCCACATGTGGGAAAAATCGGTTGCAATATACCCATTCAGTTTTCTGGCCCAATCTCTGCTCAATAACATGCCGTACCCATCTGGTATATCAACCACCGATATGTCAATGCAACTTTGAATTCTAGGATCAGCTGATAACTGCATATGAATATTATTCAATTCACCGACCACTGGAACCTCAGTCTTGTCCAGCTGGGTCACCTTCTTCGTGGTCTGAAGTGGGACTATACCCAATCTTTGGCATACTTTCAGTGGCATCACATTGCTTGAGGCACCAGAATCAATCAAACAGTTGTGTAATAATTTCCCGAAAATTCTAATTGACACCAAGAAAGGGGCTGGTTCATCTCTCCCCTGATAGAATACCACTGGTTTCTTCCTTTCCTCAATAGGAGTATTTTTCTTTTCAACCTTTCCATCTGATGGAGTTTGGCTTCCTTGATTAACCTTCTGACTCTGTGTTTGCTCTTGTTTGTGTTCTGCAGGTAGATTGAATCGGACTTTCTTCTGATCTTCATTCTTGGGCTTTTCAGGTTCGCTTGGGGATCCCTGTACCATTCCTACAAATCCTTGAGACTGATGTGGAGTCTCCCAAGTGTTGAAAGGCGCATAAGGTACTTCCTCTACCATGTTTGTATTCTGCACAGGACGGGATTGCGTGTTGACCGGAGGGTTCCTAGATGTACTAGGTGCTTCTTGAGAGGAGTTCTTCACAACGGGTGTTTCGTACAAACTTCCCAATATTGTATCCCTAACTTCTGAAATTTTCATCAACTCATATAAAGGAAGACTTACCTTTATCTTCTTCACTTCATCCAACACATAAGAGCTTAACCTTTTCATATCATCCCTCGGAATATTATCCTTTTGTGGCCGTTGCATCACTTGAATGGGCTGTTGGACAGTCTGTTGCCCATTTCTGCTTTGCATCATATTCTGTGGCCTATACTCAGGAGAATCCCTTGGTAGACTTGGATTGTTGTTTGCATTGGGATTTGGCGGAGTCGCAAAATTGTTCGGAGGGATTGAGGATGTCAAAGGTTCTTTCTGATGGTAGCTCCTCTGATATACTTTAGGTGCGGCTCCTCCAGAAGTCTGAAAAGCTTGCACTTCTCTTCTCCCTTCTACCAAGACACTATTGTTGAGAGGTGGGAAAATGTAATTACCCTGATCATGAGACTCCTCTGAATAACCATCTTGAGCTCCTGAATATACTTGAGCTTCTGAATAGACTTGTGCTTCTTCAGCTTGATTATCTGGCGTCCCCACGGGACCATTTGCTGAAGCTGGTGGGAATCTTTGGTTAATAGATGGTGGCCAATAACTTTGGCATTCTGGATTAACTTCTTCTAGAATCAAGGCCTGATCATATCTCTGGACTGGGACAATTTCATATCCTGTAGTTGGAGGATTTTCAGTACCCTCCGTACTCTTCACTTCCCTCTTGAAAATATCAGCAGCAACTTGGAATTCATGACATTGCAATTCTGAGTGCTGATTGGTATTGTGTAATCTACACCATCCCGACATCGCGGCTTCGGCTAAGAAAACTCTATCCGCGGGACGGTTCTCTGGAGGTGGTGGGTTATCCAACGGTGAAGGAACACCTCCATTGTTGGGTCCTGTATTCCAAGACCTCTTCTGATATCCCTGATTATTGTTACGATACCCATGGGTGTTATCGTGGCCATGTCCTTGATGGGCATCTTGATGATGTGGAGGATTGTTTTGATATCCTCGGTTGGCACCTGGATGTGCCTGGTAGTTTCTCAGCATGGATTGCATTTGATTATTCTGATTTCTGAGGTAGGTGACCTCAGATGACAGCCGCTTCATTTGTTCAACTAATTCTTTCATCTCATCCTTTTCTTCTTGAGTCCTTGTTTGTGGTACTGTATTCTGAAGATAGACTGGCTGTGTAGCTTGGGTCTGGGATAAAGGTACCCCAGGATGGAGAACTAACTGATTAGATGGTGGTTGCATTTGATAAGATGGCTGCGAAACAGGATTCAATGGTGGAGACTGTTGATTCCAAGTCGAGCCAAGAGTTTGCATCTGATTATTTGTAGTTGTCAAGCCCGTGTACAAAGAAGGTCCAGTTATATTCTGTCCCATGTTTTGACTCACCTCAACAGCTTTTGCATATGCTTGATTCATGTCCACCGGAGTAGGATGGGCTTGCCTTACGAACATAGCAGTCAATGGATCCAAGGCTGCATAGTAATTCTCCCTAGCATCAGTGATTATGTAAGGGGTTCGTAACCTTGTGAGAGCCTTCTGAAATCTATTGTTAAATGCATGGATGGGCTCCTTATCTTGTCTTCTTACTTCCGTGAATTGGCGGAAAAGCTCAACTGGAGTAATGGGAATGCCAAACTTTCCAATGAAAGCTTCTTTCATCTGCTCCCATGTTCTTATGGATCCAACTGGCAAGTGTATGAACCAGAAATGTGCTTCCTCTCCCAACGAGTACGGAAACAGTCTGCAAGCTACATCCGCATATGCAATTTGTCTATTACGCAGATTATCCTCAAACATCTTGATGTGATCTTCAGCTGAACGGTTTGGATCATTAGCTTGATACTTAGTGCAAAAGTGTTCTGGGTTCTTTGGCATGTCGTGGTAGTCTGCAAACTCCAAAGGTGACGGATTAGTAACCAGCCATGTAGCACCGTTGGGAGTGGGTTGACCGGCTGGTTGAGCCATTGCTTGATTTGGCTGCCTCCTTTGATATACGATTATCGGGGTCGCTTGTGACTGTTGAAGTGTGGTAGCTTGAACTGATTGCTGAACAAACACCGGTGTAGAAACTTGAGCAGTTTTTGATTGAGCAGACCTTGAAATGCTTGGTGGAGTCTTGAACAAATTTGAAATTTCTATCTCACTTGTTTCTCCTTTACTTGAACAAACTTCTTCACGTACTTCTTTCTTCTTTCTTGCTCGACTAGGTAGTTCTAACTCCACAAATTCTTTAGACGAACTAGGTGCAGACCTCAAAATCCTTTTCAACTTGTCTGGGGAAAACGAGCTGATACGATCCAGGATGTGGCTGATTACTGACGGGGAGGAAGAGGAGCAAGTGGGCGCCTTTGATCCAACAAATTTCTTTCAATTGCAACTTGAATTTCAATGGCCTTTTCTTCTTCTTCTTGCAACACAGCACAAGCTTGCATATACTGAGCGTAACTCTCCTTTGTCCTCCACGCAAGATTGTTCAATCCTGAAAGAATATCTTCTTGGTCGTCGTTAAATCCCAAATTAGGTTGCAACACTGGAAATACCTCTCTATGCGGCAACACCATCTTGACTCATGATAACTTGTTCTCCTATGAATTGTTGTTGATAAAATCCCTTCTTACTTGAATGTGGTTGTTAACTACAAGAATACTCGAAGTGCCCTCCTTCTAGCGCCAGTTTCCTGTTGATGTGATTTTTGTGACCTCACCAACCAGGTAGAACAAAGTTTCCAAATGGATCCCCTATTCTCTCTTGAACAAAGTATTCGACGTGCTAAGATTGCGAGTGAGATCACGCCTTCAACTCCAAGGTTCTTTAAATGCGAATAGGCTCAGTTTGGTTGATGTGTGTATGCTGTGTACTCACGAGGGGACTTACGTAGTTGTTCACGAGGTGTGTAGTGGCAACCAATGCGTGCTTTTGAAGGGGATTTATGCGCGAATGATTCAGCTTTATGATGCAAATTTCCTAAAACTAATCAAGATTATGCGGAATTGAATGGTTGCAGAGATTTCTAAAGTCTAACTTCTAATCTAAATGCAAATGGATATTACGCTCAATCTAAATGAATTTCGACAAACATTGTTTAGCCTCCTGTTAGACAGTGTCAACAAGGTAAGTGCAATCTTCAGAGGGTGAAAATGATGTTCAAATCACGATTCGATAGAGCAACTACCATCACAACGATGCATAACCACCTATGAACCTTGATTGAAGTTAAGTACTGAAAGTCCAGTTGACCACACAAGACGGACTTACCATCAGCAAGAACGTTAGTGGTATGGATAAAAGAAATTCACTTATATCAAGCATAAACATCCATATCTAACTACAAGCATGAAATTAAGTTCCTAATTGAAGTCAAAGGGAATAAGAAACCTCACGAACTATTCCAAACAAAGTTGAAATTCACCATCAATGAAAAGCTTTATTGAGAATAATCTTTTGTGACAATCTCTTACAAAATTCTCTAAGGGAGAATTCCCCTTCTTCTTCAACAATGCAAATGAAAAACTAATCTAACTTAAAAGCTTCTACTCTCTATTCTGCTTCAACAATTGCTCTCTATTCTCTGATTCTATGACTACTACTGTACAAATGAGGGGGACTCCCCCTTATATAGCTGGCCTATTTGAATTGACGGCCCAGATCAAATTACAATGGAGGGCTCGGATTGAGCCACCTCAGCCCTAGACGAGTTTGCCCTAAAAACCGCCAGAAGGTGGAGGAGTGGCGTCATAAATGCTCCTAAAAATAGCAGATTCCTCCTTTGACCAGTATGAGCAATTAATGCCCACTAACCTTCTAGAAGATTCTCGTCCATGACCCGGATTCCTTTGCTCTTCTCTCTGACCGCGTACGCTATGAATCTTGCCAACACTGCGTCGACCTCTTCCTCTGAAATTGATGGAGTGAGATTCAACTGATACTCCAAGATGGCCAGCATTTGTTCATGTTTCTCGCAAGATTTTCCCCAAGTCTCGATGGAATCCTGTGTGCTCTGAATGATCGTTGAAAACGTAGAGATGTTTTCAAAATCTAGCTGGGAAAATGTCCTCACTTCTGAAAAGAACGGCCGCAATCTTGCCCTTAATCCTTCTGCATCTACCTCCTCATTAGTAAGCCTTCTTGCAAATACCGACTCCAAAGTGTTGAGAATACTCTCACGAATATTCCTCATGGCCTTTCTGATCCTGGAAGACTCTATTGCTGCAGTATCAAAGAAACTCTTGCCTGTGAACGCTGCCGAATGCCATCCACGGAAGTCATATCTGTCACCAGCCTGAATTACTCCCTCATTCACGAGAGTTTGCGTGGGAACACGCATCAAAACAGCAAGGCGTGGGATAGTATTGTCCTGGAAGATGTGGGTATCCCCCCAAGCCTGCTCAACATCATCTAAACGTGAAAGAATACTGGAAGCATTTTGGAATGCCGAGGCGAGATCTGCCATGAACTTTTCAGCCTCAACACGTACACCACTCACCCACTTATCTCCTTCTCGCACAGCCCTTTTCATTTCCTCCAAGCCGTTGATCGGCTCACGTGGCACCTCGGGTGGAAGCTCCGCTGCTGGATTACCTTGAGCAACCGGATGTGCGAGGTTTTGCACATATTCGACCAACGCCCTGTGCTCTTTCTTCAATCTCTTATATTTTCCTTCTTTCTTTACCAGCCTATCTTTTAATGCCTGAAACGAAGTTTCAGCTTCTTCCACCACCTGTGCTCCAGAAGGGCGTCCCAACTCAACAGTGGTGATTGTGTATTTCTCTGGCATCGCATCACTCAAATCGTGATCCTCCCTTGGGGCAGCGATATGAAGACTACGGGAACCTGCCTCGTTAGTTTCTATCCTTGTATATTTTCTCGCCCTCTTCCGCTTCGGTGACTTGCTTGTCCTATTCAAGAGTGCTTCCATTTCAATTGCTAGGCTGGCGTCATCATCTTGGTCCCTTCGGATTGCCTGTGTAAGCCAATTTCGTTGAATATCATAAACAATCAGAGGCTGCTCCTCAGTGGCTTCCACTTCTCGAACTTCTTCCCGAGGGGTGTTTGGTGGAGGCTCAATTATCTCGACCTCTTGATCACTTCCTTCATGTGCCCCAGCATCTTCCTCTCCGAAGGAATAATCGAAGTGGGTGTCCATGTCCGTGTCTTCCCCTTCATCCCGCTTACTAGCAGCTTCAGGATCATTCACACTCTGAGTATCCACCTCTCTTGGCATCGGCTGGTTAATTTCTCCATCCTCTAGCTCTTCATTCCCTTTTGCTCTCTGACTAGCAAATAATGACACTTCACGTACACTGGAAGCATGAGACACCAATTGAGTTGAGGACGTGTCTTCTGATCCCTGAGGCTCTGGCTGAACGGGCTCTGGCTGAACGGGCTCTCTTCTTTTTGGTTCCGGACCTCGTGTGAGCTGCTTCTTCCTTTTTGCTACCACCGGTGGCCTTCCATCACCCATGAGGTCATACGTGAGAGCGACTGACCTCCTTCTTAATCTGATGACACGCTCATCCACCCAAGCCCTAGTGAATGTCATGACTGGGATAGACAAGGTTTCTAGATCCACAATCTCCGGCTCGGCCCAATCTATAGGTGGTATTGGCGTGTTCTTCACTGCCTCAAAATCTGGATGGGTGACCCTAGTATCCTCTTCCAGTTGATCCGGCACCCTAATCACCTCACACTCCCTGATTAGCTTTAGAGGCAGCCTTGAGAACGTCCTTTTTCTGATCTCGTCCTCGCCTGCAGCATTTGCCCAAAAGTCCTCTAGGTGAGCTTTGTGCTTAAATTCTTCTCCTTGTACTGTTCCAATCATCCTCTTAGGGTCAAAATTCTGTCGGCTCGTGTGAAGAGTCAGCTTGTAAAACTTTAGCTCATCCTCAGCCTCCTTGGCTGCTTGCAAAGTCGGGCACTCCTCGAGTGAATTTCCCAACACAATGGGAAAATGAAGACCTCCCTTCTTCTTACGCCTTATAATCTTGTCGTAGGCCACCAACTGCCTAGACAACTCAAGTAGGATCATCCTGTTAGTGGGGTACCTTGGTAGCTTGTACACGTACGAATCGTACCCTGGCAGTCTCAAGTAGGTAAATTTTGGGAATTGGATGAACCAACACCCGTATTCTTCGATCAATGCCTCGTGTAAGCCTGAGATCTTCACAGAGCTCTCCTGCCAGGCAGTTCGATGTACATGTAGCGCTATTCACTCTTCGAAGTCATCGCAGGAGCAAGATGCAACCGCCAGACGACCGTGAATCTTAAACTCCATTGTAGCCGCAATGGCAACGGCTCCTCGGTACTAACTCTCAGACTTCTGGTCATTCGGTTTCGCATATAGATGACGGTGAGCTCATATATAAATGTTTTGTTCTTTTCCGAGGTTCCATCAGCTTCATCGTGATGTTGCTTCCTTATCATTCTTCAGCTTCACTTGTTTCGCCCCTTCGAAAGCACCGGCTAATCGATGTACAAGAACATCCATGGCTCGAAAATGAAAGACTGTGGGCTACCATTGACCCTGCTGAGCAACATAATAATGTCGCAATATTCCTGCTTCAGCTCTTCTGATATTATTTGCTTCGGTAGCCTAGCAGCCGGTGGCTTGGGCTTGCGCATCCATGTGGTGTTTATTCTCTTCATGCACTTCTCGAAGGTTGTGGCGTACATCTTATCCGCCTTGGCCTTGGACTTATACATCATGTTGTCCGTGGCGAGGATTCCAAACACCTCGCCGATTGCATCTGGAGCGAGATTGGCCATGATCAAACCACCAGGAGAGGTGATAGTCCGATCCTCAGTATTATAGCAGTTGGCGCACTCGAGGATCAACTCAGGACAACGGACTGCCGGTTGGAAGCCTGCTGCGTTGTACAACCCACTCTTCACAATATTCTGTGATGCATATGTTGGAAGGTTGCCGCCTTGCCCGTACATTCGGCGTGTGAAGGCCTCGAGGTTGAAGGACCCGAGGTTGGTATCCGTCAAATTGCCGTACTTTGAGGTGATCTTTGATTCGGGGACGAAGGATTTCTTCAGACCTTTGATGATCGCCTGCCTGGAGGCGTTAGCTTCATTGTTTGCAGTCTTAGTTCCAGCCTTGCTAGTGCCAGCAGCGTCAGCCATCTGCAAAACAAAAGCGAATATTACTCCATCAACTTTTAAAAACGACAATCACGCGAGGCGGCTGGTAGCTGCAAAATAAATACACGTTAGTAGCGTTAGCAGCCAACTTTGGCTTCTCAAGATTAACTTCAACCTCCAGCAACTCGCAGCCAGAATAAATAACTTAACTCCTCACGAGAAATTTACTCTATTAATCTCAACTTCGAAAAAGCGTGTTAAGTATCAGCAATATTCAAAATCAGCAATTTCGGATTAAAATCAGCAAGCCATCGAATTATAAACTACCAAGTCAGAAATCAATTCTTCGACAGTTATACATCAGCAACTTCGAAGAAAATACATTCGAGAGTTTTTTAAACGCCCAAGTTAAAATCAGCAAGCTTCGACAAATTAAAAAAAATCCGCTTTTCGAAAGTCACAAAACAGCAACTTCGAAAAGTAATCGAAAATCAGCACTTCGAAAATTATAAAACAGCAACTTCGAAGGCATTACAATTTAAATCCAATTCGATTCTAACACTCAGCAATTTCAAACAACTTCGAAAAATCAAAGCTCAAGCAACTTCGCATTCAAACACTCTCAGCATAAATAAACGATTTCAGCATTTCAACTTTTAACTTCAAAGCATTTTCAACTTTCAGCAAAAAATAAAAAGTTTCAGCAACTTCGAATACATACCTCAACAACGTGAAGAAATAAAAATGCTAAACCCTTTTACTTTGAAGCACTTCGCAACTTGCAACTTCGAATCTCAGCAACTCCAACGATCGAACTTTCAGCAACTTCAATCTCAAACTTCAAAAAAAATCGAACTCTCAGCAACTTCTCGAATTAAATCTCACAACTCAACTTGCCAGCATAAATTTCAACTTCGAATCTTGTGAGATGAGAATGAAAATCCTCGGAGTTTTATAGCAAAAGGCTGGCGCTAATTTTAGCAGATGCCTTTTATTCCCTTCATCATGACTGACGCATTTGCTAAATTTAAAAGGGAATATTCCCATCGTCTGGCAGTTATTATGACAATTTGCTATTCGAGGAGATTCTTTCCTTGATTTAAATTTAAAATTCCCTCCCGACTGCCAGTTACCTCGAGTGATTTCGAGAAAATCATTTTTACATCGATTTGAAGTTATCTCGATTAAAATTTTAAAATGGCATTTTTAATTAATTAAAATTTTAATTTAATCGCCATTTTAATTTATTATTTCAACGCATTTAAAAATTCGACATCGATTGTCAAAATTGGCTAGGCATTATTTTATTTTCCATCCATAATCGACTTCCGAAACAAATTCCCCTTGTTAAATCGTCCGAAATTTTAAAATCACATGGGTCAAAATCGAAGGGGGAATTTAATATTAGACTTAGGAAAATAATTAAATTAATTAATTAAATTTAATTTCTCTATCTTGCTAAGAGAAATTTTAATTTCCTCCGAATGCCTTTCGATTTAATCGTGCTGAGAAAATCTCACGTGTCTTTGAAGTCAAAATTTAAAATTTTAAATCTCCACTTGATTATTTTATTTCTACCGCCTTTTAATTTACTTGTTTTTTTTTTGAAAAAATTTAAACGCCCTTTAGACAAACATTAAACCATCTCTTAGTTTCAACGCCTTTTAAAATTTATCAATTTTCTATCCAGGCTGGGCGCATATGAACCATGTTGCTTGAAATTCATATTTTCTAAGTTATTTTCCTTCAAAATTCTAAGGCGCAAATTACCCTTTATGCTTTCAATTTTGAGCATATTAAACCTTTAATTGTCAACATTACATTCTTCAAAGCTGGGCGCAAATTCAAAGTTGATCTTTCATTCCTCCACGCCTTAGAATATTCTTATGTTCACTTTCTCCTTGAAGTAGGGCGCATTCATGGTAGTCTCCATCTAATTCCAATATACTCCAACTTTTAATCCACTCTCTTAATTCCCTCAGGCGCGTATGAAGAGCTGAAGCTTTGGGCGCATATAAGATCTCCATGTTGCATCTTGTTCCTTGGGCGCAAAAGAGGGGGTCAATGTTTAGTTTAGAGAGGGGCGCATTTAGAGTGTTGATCTTTCAATTTCGCTTTTTCAGCTTTGGGCGCAAATCATATATGGCATTTTCAATTTCAACGCCTAAGGCAAACTTTTATGTTTTTGTGCATATGGCATGGTCAGTTTTTATTTTTGGAAGTGAGGCGCATTCTACACAAGGTGTTTCAGCTTTGAGAAGGGGCGCATTTGGCACATGGGCTTACATTTTCAACATTAAAACTTTTATCAACGTCCTCCTTCTCCAACCAAGGCGTATTTCATACTATCAAATTTCGATTTTCAAAACTCCAGGGGGGCGCATATGAGGGGTGCAATGTTCATTTTTAACCACTTAGAATATTTCTTATCACATCCCTAGGCGCATATGGAGGGTGGAGCATCAAGGCGCATTTTGCACCCTCAACTTTCAGTTTTGAGGCTTAGACCTTTTAGCAACGTCCTTGCTTTCCAGGCGCATCTGAAGGTTCCAACTTTCACTTTGTGCCTTAGTAAAATTTTCAACTCTTCCAAAGAGGGGTGCATATAGCATGGCTTTCTTTTAATTTTCACACCCCAGGCGCAAATTAGACCATCAACTTTCACTTTTGAGCTTGGGCGCAAATCATCCTCCAAGGTTTCAATTTAACCCTTAGGCGCATTTGAGTGGTGGAGGTTTCAATTTTGTCCTCGGCGCAAATCATCCTGGCTACGTTTACTTTGAAATGCCTTAGAAAAATTTTCATGTTTTAACACCTTCATGACCTTGGGCGCATATGACCTAGCAAGCATCAAGGCGCAAATAGCATAGTCAACTTTCACTTTTTGACACTTAGAATATTTCAAGGCTCACTTTATCCTCCAGGGCGCATTTGGCCACCTCAACTTCCAGTTTTTGTCAAGAGGCGCATATAATCCCCTGAGCTTTTAATTTTTTCCTTAGCCAAATTTCGAGTTACCTTCAAGGGCGCATTTAACCATGTCCACGTTCGATTTTGACACACTGAGTGAGATTTTTATGCTTTTAAAGAGGGGCGCATCCAAGGGGTCAAGCATCAAGTTAGGGGCGCATCCAGCATATCCAACTTTCATTTTTGCCACCCTAGGCGCAAAATGCAAGGGCAACATTCATTTTAAACACTTAGAAATTTCAAGGCTCACTTTATCCTCCAGGGCGCATTTGACCATAGCTACGCTCAATTTAAATGCCTTAGAAAATTTTCATCATTTTACTCCCTCCAGGACCTTGGGCGCATTTGGCAGGGTCTCCGTCAAGTTTCCGGACTTAGAAAAAAAAATTTCACCTCTGTTCAGCCTTCAAAGTGAGCTTTAATGCCGGACTTGAAATTCTATCCATTCTAGCACAATTTTGCGCCCTCTGCTAGATTTAAGTTGATTCTCCGTGGTCAACCCTAATTTGCCCTGACTTTCTATTTTTAGAAAGTTCTTTGAATTTTGCGCCGTTGACTGGATCCTGACTCCAGAAAGCCTGATTTTTACCTTGCTCTGAATTTTGACCAACTCGTTCTGTCAGCGCCTGATGTCTGTTTGTACCTGCTATTTTTAGCAGCCTGCTAAAAATAGAAACTGCTCAGAAAGTCTTCGTGACTTTGGCGCGCCGTGATGCCCTAAGGCAGGATCAGCTAACGGACAGTCGGCTTTTCGAATGCCCGTTCCTTTGATTTTAGGAAACCTTAACACCGCTTAAAATAGCAACTCATTTGATTCTCTCAGAATCGGTTGCTTTGAAATTTGACAGTTCTCTAAGGGTGAACTTGTTCGTGGTGGCGCCGGTTTGTGACCCTGAACTTTCTATTTAGCCCTTTGTCCAAAGTGTCTCTACTAAAATAGCGCGGTGTTCTCCGACACTTCCTCTAACCCCGCCGAGTTTCTGCTGATGTTAATCATGATGGATACCTCGCTTTGAACATTTTGACTCTCCTCGACTGCTTTTCCAAACCCTAATTTGTATTGCCGCTGGGGATGAGCTCCGCTTGATCTCGCTTCAGCTTGCATGATGATCACTTTTGGTACTAAGGCCAGTCAAGTAATACTCGCTAAAATGGAAAGCGGTCAAAGTGATCAACCTAATGTTTCTGATGATCTTGCATGTCATACGTCCTCAAAAATCTTGGAAACCCGTAAAACCCGTAAAAAATCTTCAACATGCACGACCGGGCTAAAAATAGTAAGTGCTCAAAAGTGGTCGGGCCCCATTTGCATGTTATACTGTCGCGAAGCTCTTGGAAAACCCAGAAAGAAAATGCCGACATGCGTCGAAAATGTCTGCATACAAACCCTGATATTGGCCTCCGAAGGCCGAATGCTGAAAGTCATCATCATATTTTGCATGTCACATCACTGCGAAGGTCTCGAAAAACCCACAAGAAATCTCCGGACATGCGTTGAAAAACTCAGCGTTTAAGCCCTGAAAATTGCCTCCGAAGGCAGAACTGCTAAAAATAGCAAGTTGTCCGTTTTTGCTCAAAATTTGTCAAAAGTGAACTTGAAGTGCTCGGAATGCAATGAAGTTACCAAACCGTGAAAATCTTAAGAAAATCAACCCTAAACTGACACTTACTAAAAATAGAAAGATGGCAGAATTCAGTGAAAATTTAGGGGATGCTTGCTGAAAACATGGTAATAACTCTGCTAGGCTCAAAAGCTAAATAATCAACTCAATTTGACCTCAATGTGACCTAAAAACGTGAAACCCTAATTTCAGACTTGGTCGAATCTTACGTTCAAGCTTGCTGACGGGAACATCCCTCGGAAAGCAAATAACGGAACAGAAGCAGAACGAGAGAGAGAAAGACACAAAAAAACAAAGCCAAAGACCAGAACGAAGCAAAAAATTTAGGGGTCCCCATTTTAGATGGGGCGATGTGTGAAAAGGTCACAACAGTAACGTTGTTGGGTGTAGAATAGGTTGGTGAGCCGTGTGAAGGAATAGACCCCATTGAAAGAGACAAAGGGGTGTGTGAGTGTTGCCTTCAACTCAATGCTTCATATTCCTGGCCGCTTTGTAGAGAGGAGGGCTCGTGAGGGAGTAAGAAGGGGATGTGAGGCTTCTACAAGCAAATCTGCTAGTCTATAGGGGCCGCATGATAGTTTGCAGAAGTATTAAGGGAACCATGGGTTGTGTAGAGGTGCTGCAACCCTCTCCAAGTTGTAAATCAGAGTTCATTCAACCAGGCGAATATTGTAATATCATTTCCAGGTATTCATTGAAGGTTCTTTCTACTCAGAAATTTATTATAAAAGGGTGCAAAACTGTGTATGATTGTTGACAGTCCAACAACACTACTCAGGTCAGAAATATTAATTAATTTCCTGTAATGGTGACTTTCATAGAATGAAATAAGTTGGGGTTTTGCTGTGTATCAATCTCTCAATGTTTTATGGTGAATTTACTTGCATTGTATCTCTGCAATTCCAAAACTATTGGTATTATTCCTATTTGCTATTTATGTTAAATGTTTGACAAAATGTTCACGTGTCAAACTGAAAAATAAATTGTAAAAATATCGTGCAAGCTGGTATTCCTGCCAGCTCGTGAGTTTGCATGACTATTAATGAATCCGGAGGACAAGGAATATATCACATACTGGAGTAGAAGACAGAGAGGGGCTGATAACATATTTCACTTAGAATCAGAAGAAGAGGAAAACATGGGGGATAGGAATGAACCGCCTGAAGGTAGTACTATGCATATTTTGAATGACCTTGCAAGGGGTCAACAATAGTTGGTTCAGCTTCTTACCCAATTCATAACAAATAATCAAGGAAACCATAACAATAATGGCAACAATGGTTTAGGGACTACTAATGGTAACAACGGTAATAACAGTAACAATAGAAACCATGTTGAAGGGAGCAACACTCACACTCCTGCACAAAGTAACACTAGGGCAGCTAGCAAAGTGACTCCTAGACCTCTTTTACCTCATTTCTTGGAAGGACAAGCAGCTGGAAACCAGGGACAGCAAGGAAAAGGTAAAGGGTTCATTGACTATTTGAGGGAGTATCAAGCCCTCGGTGATGAATTTCATGCAGCTATGTCTTTACATGATTTTTGTACCATTAAGTATAGGAATAGGCCAAGGGATCACAATAGGGGTCCACAGAATCAGGATCTCTAGCGAAAGGTTGGGAAGTTGTCTATTCCTTCCTTTGATGGCTCTAACAAATGCACTGCCAGAGCTTGGGTTCAGAAGTTGGATACATATTTCCAACTCAACCCTATGTTGGAGATAGAGGCAATCAAATATGCTACTTTGCATTTGGACAAAGAGGCCCACGAGTGGTGGTATCATGAGCTAGTTACTTTGGGGCATGCTATATTACTTCATATCTGGACTTCATGTAGAAGCTTATTGACCGTTTTGATAAGGATGCACAGTTACACTTCAGGGAGTTGGCACAACTCAAGCAGGTTGGGATAGTAGGTGCTTAGATTTGTTAGTTTCAGAGGCTTTCAGTCATGGTGAACAATGTTTCAGAGCATAGATTGGTTATCCTTTTCATTGAGGGATTGTCCGAACCGCTGTGTGGTTGGATTAAGGCCTTCAAACCAGAGTCTCTTTAGGGTACTATCATTAGAGCACAAGACATGGAGAATTCAGTTCCAAAAAGTAATTTCCTCCTAAACCTTTCCTTCCTTAGAACAACAAAGACAAAAAACCATTCCAAAAGGAGTGGCTTAGGAAAGACAAGTTGGATGATGAGGCTCGGAAGGAATTGAGAAGAAAGAAGCTATATTTCAGTTGTAAGGAGCCTTGGAAACTTGGTCACAAGTGTATAGGTAAGGGTAAGGTGCATTACATAGAGGTACTTTCTGATAGTGATGGGGAGGAGGAAGTAGACCAAGTTAAGGGCAGCAAACTCAACAATTCAGATGATGAGCAGCCACATGAGGAGATTAAGGGTGGGACTATTGGCCATCTATCAGGGACTCCTAGATTTAACTCTTTTAGAGTTTGGGGAATATTACAGTGGTAGCGTGCCACAATTTTGATTGATAGTAGGGCAACCCACAATTCATAGACTTAGCTTTGGTGGCTAAGAGAGGCATTCCTGAAAAAAACTTTGAGGGATTTAATGTGATGTTAGTTGATGGTTTCAGTATGACATGCACACAGAGAGTTCCTCGATTGGATGTGACGTTGGGCAACTATATGGTGACAAATGACTTCTATGTAGTTGATCTAGGAGATACTAATGCCATCTTGGGAATTCATTGGCTTCATTCTTTGGGAAAGTATTCTCAGAACTTCCAAACAATGGAGCTGAAATTTGAGACAATAGATGGTAAGAAGGTGGTTCTGAGGGGTATGGCCAATGGTACTCCTAGGATTGTTCCAGCGAAGCAGATGGAAAGCATATTCAAGCATGGAGATGTAGCTTGGGCAACAGAGTGTCTGATTACGTCTCAGGAATCTTCAGATAGCAGCCAGCCATACCATGTAGATATTTTGACATTGTTGGGCAAACATGACAGGGTTTTTGGAGAGATTCTTCCATGGAGATCTCCTGATAGAGGGTTCAAGCACACTATTGAGTTAGAAGAAGGGGCCAAACCAGTTATAACTACTCCTTATAGGCATCCAAAGAAGTTCAAAGATGAAATAGAGAAGGCCATCAAGGAGTTGTTAGATATGGGTCATATTAGACCCAGTTCTGTTAGAAAATTGTCATTGATGTCAAAGGACAACTCTTTTGCAAGAACAAATAACATGTTTATTACAGACCGACCTTCATTATCTTGATGCTACATTGGAAGGAGATTCAAATTAAAATATTGTCTTTAAAATATATTGGCCATTAATATTTAAAATTACATTAATATTTTTTGGTAAATAAATATTCATCATTTAATTGCCTAAATAGAAAGAAAATATAAAATGGAAAGAGGCAGCTATTCATAATTTCTAAGTACAAGCGATTCTCATAAAGCAATTAATAAAGGAAAAGCATCAAGGAAAAGACAAAACAAAAGTCACAAAAGACAAAAAAAAAGAAGAGAAAAAGACAAAATCATATAAATCAAAATAAAGAAAAAGACAAAGTTAAAAAGGCAAGGATTAATATTTGAATAGGTATGATACATTGAAAAGGCAGCAATTCATATATTGAAATATACCGGACCAATTTTTTTCAAATTTTTCAAGGCAACTTACAATGAGTCAAGCACCCGTTAAGGTTAGTCAGAAAACCAAAACGATGCTGAAAGTAACTCTAACCTGAATGTACACCAGGATCCCGATATGGGCAAGGTGTGAGCATTGGTCAGAGGGTCTCAAAAGTAAATGCTGGAAAGAAACTCTAACCACGAGATGCGCCGGCGAACGACGAGCATTCGGTCAGAGGGTCCCTATCTATTGCAATACTGGAAAGTAGCTCAACACCAAGCATGTGCTACTCAGTCCATGACGGACAAGAGGCGACCATATGGCGGAGACTTGGAATTTACAAGCAAATTAAGAAAATAGGCGGCAGGCCAGCCTCTTCCACTTATTCAGTGGGCAGATACAAACATTGAAAATTGCAAGAATATTAAAGATGCTGACAGTACTACTGTACAGCTTACAATATGTGAAAATTGCCTGCAATATCAAGTAAATAGAGCTCTTTAACCTTAGCAATGATAAGTATGTCTTTCTCAATGTTTTCCCAAAGCTTCCTATCACTTCCCAACTCAAGAACCACTCAAAATGCAAACTGATATGACTGTCACAAGGTCTGAAACTGGTAAACAGCAACACAGAAATAAGAAGAAGTGATCACAACTCTCACAATTTTCAACCGATTGACTCCAAACGAAATGCAACAGCTCTCAATGATCAAGGCGCCCAAGTGAGAACCATAAAACAGACCCAATACTTGGTATTTAATTTCTTTCTTAAATCCAATGCAAGTACAAAATGTACGGCCCAAGGAGAAGGGCGATTTTCTCATATAAAAATCAGCACTTATCTAAAAATCATGAAACTTCACAAATGTTGGCGCCTCCCCTAGACAAATGCATATGTGAAACACCCAGAATGCAATCTTTTTGTATTTTTGAAATATGAATGAAAACAACAGTTTAGCTACGAACTCAGCAACTTCTGAAAGTGACATAAAAATGCAAACAACTGAACTACCAATGCAATTAACTCTCTACAAGCATACCTCACTACAAAATGCACTCAAACACAAGAAATATCTCCACTAGGTGCTGTCTCACAAGCACGAAGTCGAGCCAAGCTAGGAGGCATTCATTCCTCGAAGCAATCCTCTCACCATTTCGGCAGCATAACTTTACTCAAGACGTTGGATGATGAAACTGAAGACCAAGACCTCCTTTTAAAGACTTGAGAAGACTGTCCAGAAGCTTCTAGAAACCCAGCAATTCAAATTTGAGTAACTCCTTTTCCCTCCAACTGTGGCGTCCTTTTTGCCTTAAGCAATTTTGACTTTTTAATTTAATTTAAAATAACCTCCTCAAAAGGGCGTCCCTTTTTCAAGCATTAATATTTGAACTTTACAATATAAAATTCCCTCATGAGGCGCCACCCTTTAATGACCACTTTTAAAAACAACTTAAGTTCAACCACTAGGCTAAGGGGGGGGGCAACAGCAAAATATAACATTAAACAAGACTTTATTAAGAATAATTCAACTTATCTCTCCAAATGAACCCCAAAGCCAAATTTGAGCAAAACCAACTGAACAACTGAAGTAGAAGGTTAATCGAGCCGAGACCAACAAGACCACTGCCAGAAATAGAATTTACTAAAAATAGTAAATTCGTGAAAGTGCTCAGAATGCCAAATCGAACACATCACCGAAAAGCTCACGAAAAACCCAGAAGGAATCCACAATTCAAACGCCGAACCGTGAGCACAAGAAACCACCAACCAAGAAACCCTAATTTCACCACCGAGAAGCCTACGGGTCTCCAGAATAGGCCAACGGTAAATCAGAAGAAGTCATGCTCGAGAAGGGGACATTACAGTCCGCCCTCCCCAAGATTGCTTGTCCTCAAGCAATTGTAAACTCGGATGCTGCAGAATCTCCTCATTTTCCCAAGTTGCATCCTCCATGGGCAAGTTCCTCCACTTCACCAAATACTCTCTGATTGTTCTTTTTCTCAAAGAACGTTCTCTGGAATCAAGAATCTCCTCAGGAATCAGAACTAACTGTCCCTCTTCATCCAAGGGTGGCAATTGAGATGAAGCAATAACGTTGTGCCCTAGTGCCTTCTTGAGGCGAGACACATGGAATACATTATGCACTTTGCTACTCGAAGGCAGCTCCAACTCGTAAGCTACAGCTCCCACCTTTCTGATAACCTTGAACGGACCATAGAAGCGAGGCTTAAGCTTCTCCGCTCCACTCTTCTTGAGAGTAGACTGTCTATAGGGCTGTAATCGAAGATAAACCATATCTCCAACCTCAAAAGAGCGCTCAACACGCCGCTGATCAGCGTACATCTTTTGCTGATTCTGTGCAATCTGCAAATTGTTCTTCAAGGATTTCAATATATCTTGACTTTGCTGTAACATATCCTTGGCTAGAGGGGCTTTGCTTTCTCCAAACACCAAATCTGCAAAGCTAGGGGCCTCATAACCATAAAGAGCCATGAAAGGTGACATCCTTATCGACATGTGGAAGGAGGAGTTGTAGCAGTATTCTCCCAAGTGAAGCCATTTCACCCATGCCCTTTGCTGTTCTGAAACATAATTCCTCAAATACCCTTCCAACCATTTGTTTACTATCTCTGTTTGCCCATCCGTTTGAGGGTGATAACTAGTGCTTGGAGTAAGCACTGTACCACTCATTCTGAAGACCTCTTGCCAAAATGTGCTTAGGAACTTGCTGTCCCTATCACTCACAATGTTTCTAGGCAACCCATGCAACCTAAACACCTCATGAAAGAACAGATCAGCAACTTGAGCTGCTGAAAATGAGCTGGTAATAGCAAAGAAATGAGCAAATTTTGTCAATCTGTCTACCACAACATAGATACAATCTCTTCCTTGAACTTTGGGCAATCCTGTGATGAAGTCCATTGAGATGCTCTCCCACTTTTGGTTGGGAATGGGAAGAGGTTGCAGCAGACCAGCTGGAAGTGTATGCTCATTTTTATTCATCTGACAAATAGGACACTCCTGAATGTATCGCTGAACTTCACTCTTCAACCCTTTCCAAGAAAACCTTTCTCGGATCTGCCTATAAGTCTTGAAGAATCCCTGATGACCAGCAAGTGGTATATCATGAAATGTCAACAAAATCTTCTTCTTGAGCTTAGAATCAGCCACCACAAAGATTCTCCCTTTGTATTGTATCAGCCCTTCAACTACCTTGTACCTTTCATCATGAAAAGTACCCTCCATAATGCTGGTTGCGAACTGATCTTTGGCATAATCAGCAAGCAAGGTATTCTTCCAATCAGCAGTAAGCTCACATAATGAGCTCAAATGAGGTCTTCTGGATAATGCATCAGCCACTATGTTGTTTTTTCCCTTGACATACTCAATGTCAAAATCGTAAGCTTGAAGCTTACTCACCCACTTCTGCTGTCTTTCGTTCAAATCCTTTTGATGCATGAAATGCTTGAGACTATTGTGATCAGTTTTGACCACAAACTTACTCCCCACCAAGTACTGTCTGAACTTGGCTAATGCATGCATGATTGCAAGCATTTCCTTGTCATAAATAGAATAGGTCTTCTCAACTCCTCTTAATTTTCTGCTCTCGAACACGATGGGATGCTTATCTTGCATTAAAACAGCCCTAACACCTTCTCCGGATGCATCACATTGCAGCTCAAAGGGCTTGGAAAAATCTGGAATTGCAAGAACAGGACATGAACTCATTATCTCCTTGAACTTATCAAAAGTACTTTGTGCCTTTTCTGACCAGCAAAAAGCTCCCTTTTTCGTAAGGTCAGTGAGAGGAGCAGCATTCTGAGAATAACCCTTAACAAACCTTCTGTAGAATCCACAAAGGCCCAAGAACCCTTTCAAGTGAGTTAAGTTCTCAGGAGGTGGCCAATCAACAATAGCCTTGATCTTTTCTGGATCAACCTTCACGCCTTCGGCACTGATGATGTGACCAAGGTAAAGCAGCTCCTTCATTCCAAATTCACATTTGGATTCTTTGGCAAACAAGCTTTCTGATTCTAGGATGTTAAGCACTTCCTCCAAGTGCTTGAGATGCTCTTCCCAAGTCTTGCTAAAAATCAAGATGTCATCAAAAAATATTAGCACAAACTTCCTCAACTGCTTCTGGAAAACTCTGTTCATGCAAGATTGGAAGGTGGCAGGAGCATTAGTCAACCCAAATGGCATGACTAAGAACTCAAAGTGACCATAATGACATCTGAAGGCTGTTTTCTCCACGTCAGATCCTCTCATTCGAATCTGATAGTAGCCTGACCTCAAATCTATCTTTGAAAAGAACTTAGCTCCATGTAGCTCATCAATGAGCTCATCTATCCTTGGAATTGGATATCGATTTTTGATGGTGCTTTGATTTAAAGCACGATAATCAACACACATCCGAATGGTACCGTCCTTCTTCTTGACTAGAACAACAGCTGAGGCAAAGGGACTCTTACTAGGCCGAATGAAGCCCATCTCCAAGAGCTCCCTAATGTTCTTTTCGATCTCATCCTTTTGCTTTTTGGGGTACCGATAAGGAGTTGTGATTACTGGCTTGGCTCCTTCCTTGAGCTCTATGACATGTTCTGAACCTCGATCAGGAGGTGGTCCAGGAGGTAAATCGGCAAACACTTTACTCTTTTTAGTGAGTAAAGACTGAATATCTGGAGGATACTCTCTTTTCGTTTCAACTGGACTTGCTGGAAGAATCATGCACTCCGCAGCCCACTCCACTTGGTCATGACGTATCAACCTTGCCATCCTTTTGAATGACACAATCCGAGGACCACCATTTGACATGCCTCTCAACACCACCTTCTTTCCATCGGATTGAAATTTGAGTTCCATGGTTTGCAGATTTAAAGAGATCTCTCCAAGAGATCGCAGCCACTGAATGCCAAGGACAGCATCCGTATCTCCAATACTAACCACATAGAAGTCATCCTTGACTTCGTAATTGCCCAATTGCATTGACATGTTGGGAATCTTCTTGGTGCATGAGATGTGAAACCCATCAGCAACCATAACTCTGAAACCTTCAAAATCTTCTGTTTGCAGCCCCTTCTTTGCCACCACAACTTCGTCTATGAAGTTATGTGTTGCCCCAGTGTCAATTAGAGCAACTATACGCTGCCCCTTGATCATCCCACGAACTTTGAAAGACTCATTCTTTTGGAAGCTCGAAAGTTGAGCCAATGTACCACTACTTTCTTTTTCACTTTCGGATTCTTCTGGAGTCTTTTCTTCTTCGCTGTCCTCAAAATCAGCTTGCTGATCAGAAAAATCAGAATTGCTTTCATCAGCTGTATAGTACTCAATTTGATGGATTTTAGCCCCCTTTGGACAAACATGATCTTGGGACCATTTTTCCCAGCAACGAAAACATAACCCCTTTCTTCGGAGTTCATTGATAGTCTCTGGATCCAATCTTGTGCCATGAGGTTTCTGCGGTTTAAATTCTTTATGGTGAGGCTTTTGATGAAACTTCTTCCCTCTATCACCCTTGTGAAATGATGGTTTGGAATGGAACTTTGCTTTGGGAGCAGCCCACTCCATGCTTCTAGCCTTCTTCATTGCCTCTTGTAGGGAAGGTGGGTCGAAAGCTTTAACCCAACCCTTGAGTGGCTCCATCAATCCTTCGCTAAATAGGATCACTAATCTTCTCTCCGTGATTCCTGTGACCATCACTGAAAGTCTTTGAAACTCAGCTATGTAGGCATCAACAGTACCATATTGCCTCAACTGTGCCAACTCCCTAAAATGCACCTCTGGATCCTTCTTCTCGAACCTCTCAATGAGTCTATTGGTGAACTCATCGTAGGTAGTGATAGACCCATGACCTAAGGTGACTAGGCCATGGTACCACCACTCATGCGCCACCCCATCTAGGTGTAGCGTAGCGAATTTAATCGCTTCTTCTTCAGCCATTGGTCTAAGAGCCAAGTAGTTGTCTAGCTTCTGTATCCAAGCTCGAGCAGAACTACTATCACTTCCATCAAAGTGGGGAAGCGTAACCTTGCTGATAGCTTGATGCAAGTCTCCTTGTGCCGGAGTTCTTCTTTGGTCGTAATTTCTCCCTTGGCCTCTATCCTTCCTTCTATACTCCATGTAATCATTGAAGGACATGTCAAGCTTGACTTCATCAGGAAGGGTGTCATATTCCGTACGCCGATCGTCAGCCTCTCCAAAGATGAAGCATTTTCTTCTGGGTCAGGATGTGGGTTTGCTGGTACCAAAAATGTGGGTTTGAAGGGTCTAGCAGAAATGTATGTGTTGCTCACTGAAGGTTGAGCAACATGACTATTGTGCAGGTTGGACGCACTGTGCTCACCGGTATGCACTGTATTGTTTTGTGGAGTATTCTGACTCATTCTCCCCAGCATGAGAGAAAACATATCCAACAAGGCATCCATCTTCTTATCAAGCC